>OX637357.1:3716691-3873509 GCA_951799405.1 Agapetus fuscipes | reverse complement strand
AAGGGGGCCGGCCTCACACCAACCACTTTCCGGTCATTGGTAAAGGTTTTATGAATTTTTCAACCCGGCGAAGAGTAAATTTGAAAATATAAATGGCATATTTTTTGTGCACCGCCGGGAATCGAACCCACAACCTTCCCATTCAGAGTCCGCAGTGTTACCACTGAGCTACGGACCGGTCATCCGGTCTTCTTCATCTTTGTATATTTGCAATACCTACTACATGTTGTATCGGGTTTTGCATATTATATTTTACAAGATGATAACATTCAGCGAATGCCAAGTTTTAAACCTTAAAATTTCTCTATTTTATTGATTACAATTTGAAAACTGGAATGTAATATTCTATGTTTTTGTAAAATGCGCTCTTCGAGAAACGTAATCAAGATATTAAGAATGTTTTTAAAAGTGGTAAATTCATTGAAAATATTTTTTTTTATCTCGTGAAACTTCAAACTCATTCGTAATATGAAAAAACCTGTTTTTCCAATTTTGTTGAAAATGTAATAATCTTTAAAAATGGGGAAATTATTTTATTCTAGAACAAAAAATTAAAATAAAAAAGTAGAAATATTGAAAAAATATTTAGTTTTTCGGGGCTACAGGTAATTACAAAAATGTACGAGTTCGAAAACTTGGCATTTGATGAGTCTAATCTACATATTATACAATATAATATCCAAAAACCAGTGCTACATTTTATTTCTTACTTTCTTGCTATAGCTGAAGGCTATAAAGAAAGTCTTGATTTGGTGTGGAAAAAAAATTTAGAGGCTTTCACGGAAATGAGTTGTCCTGGTGTAGGACATGCCAAAAAACACTATCTTTCAAAAACGTTCATCTGTATGTGTGTGTGTGTGTGTGTGTGTGTATGTGTGTGTGTATGTGTGTCACTTTCCAAAGTATAAGACCTAGAGATACCAAACTTTGGCTACATCAATTTTTTTGGACATGTATTAAGTATGAATAACATGGCATTACACCAACTTGAAAATTCAAGATGGCTGACATACAAAAAAAACATAAAATTGCACTTTTCTCAAAAACGGCTTCAAGAAGTTTTCTTAAATTTTCAAAATTGCCACTAATTAGTTTTAACTTAATAAATAAATTATGGCAACACTCTTACTAATCTGTGTCTATGGGTTGCCATATGAAAAAAACCAACGATTGTGAGTTTTTCGAAAGTTAAGTGGTTAACAAAGATATAATGTTCTACAATATTATAGACAATATAAATTTCTACAAAATTAAAATTTTTTTTTTGAAAAAATAAATATGAAGCACCGTTTACACGACCTGAAATTTTAAATAGAAAATATTAGAAAAACCTAATAAAATGCAAGATATTTAAATTTGTAAACAAAATGATTATTTTTCAATAAAAAATAAAAAAATAAAAGAAATTAAAAACTTTGTTTTATTCCACTTTTATTGTTTTTGAGTATGTTACAAACGTTTTCGGAATACCTTCCATCATCGGGTAACAACAATTACTAAAATCAAACTTAAAAATTAAGACATGGGTGTGGGATCTATTGGTGGTAAGGGAGGGGGTAGCAAGGTAGGTATGTGGGAGGGAGATGGTGAGTTTTGGGGCGGAGCTAATATTGTTAGGAGAGGAGACGTAATGGCGGGAAGTTTAATATTTAGCATATTACTTTAAATTTGTTTTAGATTTGATAGAAATAACAAATTTATCACTTTAATTTGCAATCAAAGATTTTTTACTTTTTTGAAAATTCAATATGGCGTCCAAAGAGCTGAAAACTTAAAATGCGATTTTCTGAAAAACGGCTCTGACGATTTGTCTTAATTTTTTTGTGAATCCATTTATAAAATCTCAGTATATAAAGTCTCAGTACTTTATTTTAACACAAATTAAAAATATATCGTAAAAAAGATTAAACAAAGTATTTTAAAACTTCATTTTTACTCACTTACTTATAATAAAGGGTTGTATTATGTTGTATATTAATTATCTGTTCAGTCATAGTTAGAATGTTGAAAATAAGTATGTATATACATACTCGTACCTTCGTAGCGCGAGGGATATGCGTGTTATCATCGATGTAGAATTTGCACGGATGGGCGACGAAAGCAATCTTTTGAGACGTAAGAATACCCCAACGCGCGTATCAGAAATTAAAAGTACAGTGGACTGCACATGACTTTACAGCATAAAATAAAGTTGTTTTGAGGTGATATTTAATTGACAAAACAAAATGTTTAATTTGTATTTATGAATTATTAATGAAGGCAATCTGCTCAAGTAATTTTAATTTTGCGGTTTGATCATTTTCCTTGACCTATAGATTGGTATGAGGCTGACCACCCTTACTGTAAAAGATGGTGCACTTTGACAATGTCAACCCTGTTTCATGGAAAATAGGCAGGAGTTGCAGGGCTTATGTTTACTTGAGATTGGGTTCTTATATTCTAGGTTCACATGCGGCATGTGTAAGCGCGAACTTATACGTGTCTGCTATTATGGGAATACGTTTAATATGAATCTTACATGATATTTATCTTTGCAGCTTAGATTTAGATTGTTGGTCACTTTTGTATCAAAAATAACATTTCAATGCCTAGTATTTTAAATTAACCTTTTTAATCATTTTTGTATTTTTCTTCTACGTACTTTTTCTTTCCTGTATTTTTTATATGGTTGGTCATGTATTGCACCCTACACGTGACTAAGCTGCAATAAACATTTTATTATTATTGCTATCAAGAAAATTACAATAAATTTTTGTATGGAAATTTTTTGCTTTATACGGTGGCTATATTTTACTTTTCGAAAAAAATAGTGATAAATAAATGTAGGTACATATAATGGCTTTCAAATTGGCTGGCAATAATTTTTGATTAAAAGCCTTCCGCTGCCGAGAAGTTTTAAAATTTTGTTACTTTATAGCAGTCCGAAGGAGCTATAAAGTATTGTATTCGTGCGAAAAAAAAAATTGAGGTTTTAACGGAAATGAGTTGTCCTGCACCAGGACATGCAAAAAAACCTAATTTGTCGAACCTGTCCGTCCGTCCGTATGTATGTATGACCATAATCCCAGCCGAAACTACTGATCGCAGAGACACCAATTTTTGGATTAAGAGAATTGACAACCACAGATTTTGATGGGCCGACTGGCATGGCACCACCCTGAAAATTCAAGATGGCTGCCATACAAAAAAAACATAAAATTTAACTTTTCTCAAAAACGGCTCTAACGATTTTCTTTAAAATTTCAGTGTGATCGTTGCTTAAATTGTCGCGAAGAAAATTTGGTATGGCAACACTCTTCCCAACCTGCGTCTATGAGTTGCTATATGAAAGAAAAAAACGATTGTGATTATCTCGGAAATGGCTGGGTTGACAAAAAAAAAAGTTGTACAATATTACGCGCAATATTAATTTCAACAAAAATTTAAAAAATACTTTTAATTTTTTTTTTACTTAAAGTATCGTTTACACGATCTCAAAATTTTCATCGAAAATATTAAAAAGACACATAAAAATGCAATTTTGTAAAACTTTTTTTAAGGTTCACAAGAAAGAAAAAATTATAAACTTCTTTGCACTATAATTTGTTTTTCACTATTTTGAGAATTCAAGATGGCTTCCAAAGAGGAGAAAACTTCAAATGCGATTTTCTCAAAAACAGCTCCGAAGATTTTTTTTAAATTTTCAATAAAGTAGTTGCTTGATACATTCTTACCAAATTTAGTTATGGCAACATTTTTGCTAATCTGCGTCTATGAGTTGCCATATGAAAAAAATAAACAATTGTGATTTTCTAAAAAGTGAAAGCGTTACATGTAACGCTTAACGTAACATCAAATTGTATATAAAAATCAAATAAAAATTTTGAAAATAAAAACATAAAGTGCCGTTTACATGATATCAAAAATTGAAATTAAAAGGCTACAAAAACCCATCAGAACGCAAAAAACTTTTATGTTTCTTAACTTTATCAGAAAAAACTTTTGTATCACTATAATTCATACTGAAACATTTTTCAAGTTTTAGATAATTCAAGATGGCTTTTTTTTGCATAATCGTCATTATAATACTGCTATGTAACAACAATAACCATTGCCTCATAATTTTCTTTGTTTTGGGGGTTGCCATACAAGAGAACAAAATAATTTAAAAATTATCGGCAGAGAAAGGGTTAACTAAAAAATAATGTTCTTCAATTGAAAAGCTTTTATATATACCTAAAAACATGAATCATTACTTTTTTTCAAAAAAAAAATATTTAGAATATAGAGTGACAAATTTTCATACAAAAAAAAATTGTGATATTTTTGGTAGCAAAACGTCTAATACCCATAAATAAACCTACATAACAATTTGCTCAAACAAGTGCTATGTAACAACAATAACCATTGCCTCTTAATACTCTTTGTTTTGGGGGTTGCCATACAAGAGAAAACAATATTTTAAATTTTCCCGGCAGAGAACGGGTTAACTAAAAAATAATGTTCTACAATTGAAAAGCTTTTATATAAAGCTACATACATTAATCATTACTTTTTTCAAAAAAATAATATAAGGTGTAGCCATCATACAAAGTGACAAATTTCCACACAAAAAATAAAATAACTTTCTTGGTACTAAAACGCCTAATATAAAATACTAGACTACGAGTCTTAAAATTTAGTAAGTACCCATAATAATCAATCATAACTTTACAATGTATTTATGAAAAGTATACCCACCCAACAAAGTGTTAGTTTTGATACAAATGGGATCAATGATAATACTGCAAAAAGACGATTACTTAAATAGATTAGCTTCATTACTTACACATAGCTAAATGTTTTGTTATGAAAATTGACTATGACCTAAACATGACCGTATTTTATGCTTTAAAGTCATGTGCAGTCACTGTACAATTTATTTTTTATATTCTGTTACAATAAAGTACTGAGGCGTTTAAAACAGATTTTGACCACAAACGGGACTCGACGTAAAGTTTTTTGGAAAATATTTGACTTTAAAATTCATTTCTCGTGAAACTATAGCAGATACAAAGAATATGTAAAATACCATTATTGTTTTAAATTTAATGTTCTTATTATTGACGTACAAGAATTTCAATTATTGTACTTTGATTTTTAGTTATAAAATATAATGTAATAAATACCGTTTAACCCCCCTTTCTCCTGAACCAGAAGGGTAAGAAATACAAATTTTTGGTATGTTAATTTTCTTAATACTAGTAATGAACGTAGCATTTTTTTTTTTTCTTTATTCTCACGACTCATACAACTTATATCAAAAGATCGATTTATATATTTGTTAAAAAAATGGCCGCATTCAAAATGTTCCAGGTTAGGAGTATTTTTTTAATGTAAAAAGCAGGTAAATAATGTAGGTCATCATCTCTTACTAGTCTCTGCCTGGTAGTCGATGAGGTAGTTTGTACCATTTTTTGGGCCTCTTTGAAGAGGCGGCATCCAGAACGCTCCAGGGTAGGATCACCAAAATCTGCAGAAAAGGCATGTACTCGATGCCGGACACCTCCCCAAACATGTTTCTGTCTGGTAGTCGATGAGGTAGTAAGCACCATTTTTTGGGCCTCTTTGAAGAGGCCGCATCCAAAACGCTCCAGGATAGGAAAAGGCAGACCAGTGAAAAAATGATGTACTCGAAGCAAACTACCAGCCTGACCATGTCTCTGCCTGGTAGTAGATCAGTCAAGGTTTCGTACATCTGGCTCTTAGTCCTACTTTACGCGCATACAAATTATTTGATTCACTTTGATAGATGATTTAAGCACTAAAACTTACTGATGTATTCATTATAAGTAAAAAAAAAAATACGGACTTTACGTTTAATATTTCCATTCCGTTTTTTTGTATCACCCTGTGTCGGTTCATCTTGCAAGACAACGGATATATATATATATATTGCATAGAGTTATCAGCGTCTCATTGGTCCAAACCCGATCACGTGATCGCAACCTACAGGCGCGCGGGGGGGGCGGTTCCATTTTTTGACAGTTGACTTGTATTTCAAGTATCTTTGTACAAATTATGAATTGTTGTGTTAAAACTTGTAAAAATGACACAAGGAAGAAAACAAAGCAGAATAGCGATATTACATTCTACCGGTGAGTACAAAATTTGGCCAAGTCGAACGATTTAAAATGTTTAGTTGCGGGGGTGAAGAGGGAGAGTTACCGCCTCGCCTTACGTCACACACTCGGTCTCTATGGGATTATAATATACATATATACATAATATACCTATACATATATACATAATATACCCATACATTATAATATACCTATTGGTTTGAATTCCACGCAGTCCTAATTTGTTTGCCTAGACAAGTATTATGACTCCTTTGAAAAAAAAAATCCCGTTGTTTTTAACAATATGTTTCTTATACTTTATGGCCTTAGTAAAAGAGTGACATAAATGAAAAAAATCACGCTTGTTAAACAAATTTTTATCTTAGATCTTAAGTTAATTTTTTTCATATAACTTAAAAAATCACGCCACAAAAAAATATTTAAAAAAACTCGTTTTTTTTTCTTATTTTTGCTCGCATTTTGTTGTTTTGTATTTTGGAAATATTTTTTTTCTTTATTATTATAGAATGATACAAATTCTAGTTTGTGGTGTACTTTTTAATAGAATAATGGGAATAGTTTTTGCGATAATATGAAAAAACTGAAATTAATTAATTTATTTAATTCTTGAAAACAGTTTTTTCATATTATCTCAAAAACTATTCACATTATTCGTTTAAAAATTACTCCACAAACTAGAATTTGTATCATTCTATAATTATAAAGAAAAATAAGATTTCCAAAATACAAAACAACAAAATGCGAGCAAAAAATGTAAACAAAAACGAGTTTTATTAAATATTTTTTTGTGGCGTCATTTTTTCAGTTATAAAAAAAAAACTAACTTTAGAATTAAGATAAAAAATTATGCAACGTGTGTGATTTTTTTTATTAATGTCACTCTTTTACTAAGGCCATAAAGTATAAGAAACATATTTTTAGAAACAACGGGATCTTTTTTTACCCTAAAGCAATTTCAACATTCCGTAGCTTTATGGTTGTAATAATATTAAAAAAATAACTTTTAGCTCTCCATTTAGCAAATGCCAACCTCTCTAGAACCTAATCAGGAGTCTAAGACAACCTTAAGATGCACGGGCAATAAGCTCTTGAAACACAAGTCACAATAACGTAAATATAACCTCTTGTCAGCAACTTCTAGATTGCAATAATAACCACACGGTTTTATAACTTATAAGTTATTCTCAAGCCATTAATATGACCGAATAGCAAAGCATTAACCTTTCTAGGAGACTTATTAGACCTAAAGGCAAATTTCACAACGTAGGACGACTAAAGTGGTTACTTGGGTATTCATATGGTAATTTTTCCTTTGAGATTTGGGTTTTTATTTTGTAAATAGGTACCTACCTTTTACCATACACGTGTCTTTTTGTGGGCATGATTTTATATATATATATATATATATATATATATATATATATATATATATATATATATATATATATATTTTTTTTTAAATAGATTTGTGGAAAGGAATGCAATCCACCAACCTATTTTACCTGGCCAGTTGTCTTCATGCGAAAGCAGAAGCTTGTGTGCATGCAACGGCATCTGTTGAACCAGGGTCGAAGCTATCGTCGCGGGATTCGAACCAGCGTTATCCGGTTCCAAATAACCTGTCTTGATCCCCGCGGCTATAACACCGACTTGAATCTTAAATGTTGATATAGGTATCATAGTAACTTAGATTATAGATTCAACAAGATTGGTCATGGCTATGTGAACCTTTTATAATAATAATATTAGTTTGATTTTATTTGGTGAGCGCTGTTTTTGTGTGAATCACACCTCAACAACCCTCTACGACATTGGTTGTCGCTGTAGAAAACGTCAGTAGTACTCAAGCAGTACCTAGTTGTTGGAAGGCTGGGTAGACCTTTGGTGACTGGTCTTTGGTACAGGTATATGAATTTGTTAACCCAGCGAAGAGCATATTTGAAAATCATCTTCTAAAGGCAGCGCCTTGTTGTGTCAGCCATTTTGTCTCTATCTGTTGCCATCCTCTTGAGATGCGATCCCAACCGCTTCACATAAAGCGACCTCTTGTTTGTCTTACCAAGATTTTGCCTTCGAAGATGTTGTTAAGAAAGGTGCTATGTCTAATCGAGTGCCCTATTAGCTTGGCTTTCCTCTTCAAAATGTGACTTATAAGCTCTCTTCTCTCTTCTACGTCCCGCAACACCTCTTCGTTGCACTTATTTTCGAGCCATGATGTCTTGGACATTTTCTCCAATTTTGAAATTGAAAATATAAATGGTAGGTATATTTGTTGTGCTCCGTTGGGATTCGAATCCACAACCTTCCATTTACGAGTCTGAAGCGTTACCACTAGACTACGGACCTGTCTTGACACAGGTAGAAAAATCTTCATTCAAATACAGAGCATTTAAAAACTGGATAAGAATTCCTAAACATTGTTGGGGACTTGAACCTGGTAATTTCCATAACGGCGTTAATCACTAGACTTCGACCGCTCATGAGATACCTGTTTGATTTTTTATCGAATACTTACATTGTTTGTTAGCTTTTATCTTGCGTTTCGAACATTTTGATAATGAAAATACCACATATTTGTGGTAGGTAAAATATGGTTAATTTTTTATAGTAGCCATTGATAAAAACAATTTAATCTGAATATAGGAAATATAATGTTATAAGTACATATGTAGGTGCACCAGGGGCGTGCATCTCATACAGGCACATGCGCCTAATGGGTAGGCAATATATAATATATAAGTTTGTCAAAGCGTAGGCTCAACGGACGACTAAAATGTCTAAGAATAGCACCGTAAAAGATTGTCACAACCCTGTTGCTTAGATGTTTTTCATACGCACTTCCTTATAATTAGTTCACTTACTATGAGAAGTTGCCCCCGATAAAATATGTAATCAACGATTTCTTAAATCAGTGAATCAGGCCTTATTTAGTTTTATTTTTAGGTGGCGATATAAAGTGCATAGACATGATAGAACAAGTCCAAAAAAAGTTTCTCAGGTATCTCCTCATGAGGCTGTGTGGAAGTTATCCGCAATTCATGCATCATGAGGAGCTACTTCGAGAGACTGGATTTAGAAGCCCCGAGACGAGGCGCAACAGGTCCCTTATGGTGCTTTCTCATAAGGTCATCAACGGCTTAATTGACAGTCCCACCCTGTTGGAGGGTTACAGGTTGTATGTGCCTGGCGGCTACACCCGAGGGCGAGGACATGATCTTTTTCATGTACTTACCGAAAAGCCGTACTGATTTCGTGGCGCAACACCCTGTGACTCGGAGTATAAAGCTCTTAAATAAGTCTAACATAGACATTTTTTTAGTGTAATTTATTGAGATTTAAAATTCTAGCAACAGAGTTCCTCCCAGCGTGTTAATAGCTGTGAGGGTGCACTGTAATTAGGGTAACGTGTTGTGCACAATTAAAAAAAAAACAACTTATCACTTAGCTACTGTCATAGTCAGAACGGCGTCTTGTTTACTTGCTACTGTCCTGGGTGCGTCTGAACGCCTCACTACTCGTTTTTGCAGAATTTTGCGAACTCAGCGTGCGCGGAGAGAAAGCTTGGTCTGTTTGTTGAGAGGCAGAACCACCGAACCGGTCGCTAGCGTGCAGATATGCATTTTTTCATCCAAGAGTAGCCAAATGCAGGTAGCGTCGACTTACGAACTCCGCAAATTGCGAATCAACAGCGATACCTTACATAGTATTTTGGCACCAGAAAAATGCATGCATAAGTTTTTCATCGATCAATATAAAAAAAAACGACCTGTATCCACAGTAACGCATGTGCCACGAAACGGAAGAGGTAAACAATTAAGCAGAGAGACAAGTACCCCGAGTATAAATTATTTTTGTTTTTTTGCTCATAATGTCGTCGGGAGTAAAAAATGTTCAGACGTTCTCGTTGTCATTTACGCCCACTGGAGACGTTGTTAAATCTTCTATACTGTTACGATTTGCTTGGGTTCAATTTAATAGGACTTCGATTAAATTTATTTTAGAATTTGCTTCACAGTTTAAGCTTTTGTATTGGTCGCTTAACGCTTCGCATACTAATCCCTTCAAAGCACTGCAATGCGTGACTAAAGACTATTCTAGCATCCGCCAGACCATACCAGAACCGTCTCGAGCAGAAGCGTCGAGCAAACATGAGTAGGTACAACCATCCAAATACTTACGTCTAGACACACGTATGTAAAAACACATAGACATACAATCATAAGTAAACATACACAGACATAAACTCATACATTCGTAATAATATTATAAAGATCCAACAGAGACTCCAGTGAGCGTAAATGGAAACGCAAATTTCCATACACTTTTTACTCGCCATGACATGTGAACGTACTTAATTATTTTATACTGAGAGTAAAGATCGCAACGATACGTCAAACATAGATGCAAGCGGCATTAGATGCGAAACGCAAAACACACAGCCATGATAAACTCTTTCACGGTTGCTTGGAAACTGATTGCGGCAGTATCCCAGTCCTAGGATATCAGTGAGGTATTGTTTCCATAAAATTGAATTTTTTTTTTTTTCAAAGTTGTTAAATTTTACACATTTCAATGTTGTTTTGTCTGGCAAACATCTACAATACATTTTTTGGAATTGAGAGGTTTTTTCTGGGCCATACTAAATTATGTGAAGACTGCAACTGACGATTATTATAATGACTGCATTTAATAAGGTCCATACTAACCGATTCTCACTAGGTTGTCCATTTTTCGTAATATTATTTTTTCAATTTTTTTTTACGATAGGTAAATACAGATCAAAAATTTATACATAATTTTTTTATTGTTTGAACTGGTTAAAAATAATAAACACGTAAAAATAGATTTATTTGTAATACTTGTGGGTTTTGAACCCAAGGCCTTTTACTCTCTAACCATTGGTTCATATATCAATTAGACCGGGTCGGATTATAAGCAACTGTTACTCTGAAGCGATTACGCTAGGGGTGGACAGAGCCTCTGCAGATTTGCACCACTTCTTCCTACCTTTGCATAGGTAGGTACTTCTCTCAATTCATTCATACCTTTTTCATACATTTACTTATTTTGCATTCATTCTGTAAATCTAACCCATTCTTTTACAATATCTTCAATGTTATCAAGCTATACTTTTCTGGGTATAGGTAATTTTTTTTTTCCTTTCACATTTCTTCAATATACGTACATAAGGTTTCATCATCAATTTCTTCCACATTTTCAAACCATCTCAAATAAAGAGTTTGTAGAAAAACAAAATGTAAAAAAGTAAAAAGCCAGATAAAAAACATACAAATGTTTTGCACAAATACAAAACAATTTATTTATGAACTGTAGTGTAGAGAGGAACGTGTTTCTCAACGTTTTGTCAAAGCCGTATCCAATGTGATAAGGACACGTGTGCATCCCATTCAATACGTCAAAAAAAAAACAATATTATACCATACTAAGTACCTTTTGCACTAATGGAGCTTCTGCGCCATTTGTTGATGCATCAACGACGCATACAATCTTCGATCACGAGCGACAACAACTTTACAAACAGTTCAGCTCATGGCTCGTTGAATATTTTTTTCAGCATGGTTTTATGTTCTCTTTTGATTCATCAATTGACTGTATTTTTAAGTTAATTTCAACAGATCAATCATTCAATTAAGATATAAAAAAAACGATTAGTGTTGCTACGTGTATTTACCTATCCTAAATATCTTTACAAAATCGCTGTGGCACTTGGAACCTTCTTATTGCAAAATGGCCGGCTTATTTAGATACCTACCTATGCATCGACAAAACAACTTTGGATGATTGAAAATAATCCAAATAAAATGCAGTGATATCATTATTTCGTTACCTGAGATTCTGCGTGAGGATAATTTACAAATGCGCACCCTACATTTGACCTCTAAAAAATGCGCAAACCAAAATGCGCGTTCAACGAACTTGTTGCATGACTGCAGAATTTTAATTTTTCCTGCAGAGTGCAGACCGGTCGAGTGCAAATTTAAATTGAAATAAAATAAAAAATAAAAATAGATTTGTGAAGCTTGGCCAAGAAACAGGTAGGGATTAATATCATAAATTAATAATTCATTATTGTTTTTTTAATGAATTATTAACTAATAATTACCCAATAACATCTGTTGAACCAGGGTTAAAGTTATGGTCAAATGACCCAGGTGGGGTTCAAACCAACGTTATTCTATTCCAAATACGCTAGAACAATCAGCCCGCTTGGTCCTTTCGGCCATAACACCGAGTCACCGACAAATAAATTAGTAGAAGGATATAGGTTGGTATGAGGCTGACCACCCATACTGTAAAAAATGGTTCACTTTGCCAATGTCACCCCTGTTTCAGGGAAGGTCGGCAAGAGTTGCAGGGCTTATGTTCATTTGAGATTAGGTTTTTATATCTATTGTAGGTCCACATGCGGCATGTGTGAAAGCGAAATTATGCGTGTCTGCTTGTGGGAATGCATTTAATATAAATCTCAAAATGATACATATTATTATCTTTGCAACTTAGTTTTAGATTTAGATGTAAGCGCGGCTTTTGTAAAGGTACGCACTCGAACGCACATGCAAAAATAAAATGTTTTTGATGTGGCATAAATTAATGTTTATCTAATCAATATCTTATTTAATAATGAGGAAATGAAAGTGGTTTGTAAGGACAGAAAAAAGTGGAGGCGCATCTGCGGAGGTACCGGCCACCTCTAGTGGAACGGCGGCAGGATACAGTACAGTACAGATCTAATGTTAGCCCGTCGAAAAAAAATCCAATTTTGAAACTTCGTGACAACAAAAGTTTTGAGTCGGAAGAAATTTTCTTAATCCTTAGCAACCAATATCAAAATTCTAAAATTTAGCAACTCGTTGGGGTGATATTCGTCTTTTCCTACAATTTCTATTTTTTTCCGACAAAGCTACGCCACATTTAATTTTCCCGCTTTTTTGTCTGTGGACTTTCTACCTGTCTTAAAATATAATAATTGGTAGGTATTTAAAAAAATAATTTAATTTTCTGATGTTGCACGCTTTTACAACTTGGCAACACTGAACCTGACAACAACACAAGCAGTATGAAACTTCATAATAAAACTCAACCACAGCGTGTTCCAAAAAGTATATATAAACTAAACAGCGCTACAGTGAGCGTTTTAGTTTTGCTTTATTTATCTCATAAACGCTACGTTTCAGTTATAACGTATTGCCCTTGGCAAACGTCAAAACCCATGTCAAAACATGATTTTGTAAATAATAAAATTCAATTTATACAGCGAACTCGTGCTCGTGCATACGGGTTCTTTGTTTCTTGTTTTATAAAATGTCACATGTGGAAATCGGAGAAGAAGATAGACTTATTCCTTGCGTTGCGCCAAACTATGGCACGGACCTTGAAACATGGGTAAACAAAATCAAATTAAACCTCCAAAATATTAAAAGACAAAACTTTAATATTGTGATGTGTAAATTTTTAACTAAATCAATTCGGAACGTTAAGATTTAAATTTAGAATGCATAAATTCATGTTTTCAAATTTAAAGCGCCTGTCATTTAGAATGTTTTATTTTAAATTTGGAATGTATGTTTATGGGGCTTCCACACGCTTGCTAACCCATCTCAAGTCAAGCGCACAGTGTGTCGTCTAGAACATGCTAGCTGGACAAAATTTTGTCTAATGGACTCATTTTGTCTAGCTAAATTTTGTCCAGCTAGCATGTTCTAGACGACACACTGTGCGCTTGACTTGAGATGGGTTGGCAAGCGTGTGGAAGCCCCATTAAATTTTGAATTTGCTACATACTGGGATGTTGAAATATAAATGTAGAATATCTAATGTTGAATAGACTTGGTACAAATTTGAAAAAAAAAATGGCGGGCAAACGTCACACATCTATGTAGCTTTGGTCTTTAGCAACCAATAACAAAATATTTATTAGCCTTACGCCTAATTTATAATTTTATTATCTACACTCTACAGTATTTGTTCATTTTTAAATTTAATCAGAGCACAATGGAGTTAATCAGATCAAATTGGCGAGATGACATCACACTTTTTTGGTGTCTTGTGCAATCTTCAAATCTAAAAATTTAATTTTAAAGTGTCTGTTTTATTTTTTTTCAATTCAAAGCATACACAATACACTAATTTGATTTTAGAATTTATCTCGGCGGGCATACATCACGCACCTGCGGGACCTATCTTTGTCTTTAGCATCCAACACAAAATATTTGTTTGCTTTTTCCCTAGCAACCCAGCTGTGTGACTTAACAATTTTGTCAATTAATTGATGTGCAGGCCTCATCAATAATGTTTTTCTCAGCGGGCAAACATCACACTTCCATGAGACTGCAGTCCTTTACCAACTAATAATAATAATAAATAACAACTTTTTTTTTCTAACCACTTGATCGTGTGAGTCATAATATTTTTGTCTATTGTTTGTCAAAGACAACATTTCATTATAAATGCTCAAATTCAAAATCAACACAATATGTGATGCTAAATTTTAAATTTGGAATGTTGAAATTTGATTTTTTTTTATTACAGCCTGGAAGTTCCGAGATGGAGAATCCACCAATCGGAATATCCCAGCAGCAGTTGGTCTCCAACCATGGAACCGGGAGCAGCAACTTGTATCCGGGAAAGAAACTACCTCAGTACGTCGCAGCTCTCTCAGGTGACTAAATAGCTGTAACTGTATCTAGCTGTTGTTCCACTAGAAGCAGCCTGGGCTGGAAGTCTCATCACCACGGTAATTCTTATCTACCGAATATAGGTAATATTTGTCAATTCGTCAACACGGCATTTTTCATTTGTCACACGGCGCAATCCGATATTCGGTAGGTAAGAATTGCCGTGATGATGAGACTTCCAGCCTTGGACTTCTACAGATGCATCTCCATTTGGTTTAGTCTTTACACACTTCGTTAATCTCGAAATTCATCATTCTCTTCATGCATGCTCTTCTCTTTCGTCACTCTACAGATTCCACTTGTTCGCAATCTTGCTAAATTGATCAATCAATTCCCTCCTCGGTCTGCCCAGGGGTGGAAGTCTTAATGGATATCCGTAGATCTTACCGTACCTATTTGAACATAGGACGGAATAAAACATGGCGGTCCCTGAACAGCTGATCATTATTCCACATAAAATGGATCATCTGTTGATACGCCGCCATGTTTTATTTCGTCCAATCTTCAAATGGATAATGTAAGATCTATCGACAGTCTCAAGACTTCAACCCAAGGGCTGGAAGTCTTATCACCACGGTAATTCTTACCTACCAAATATCGGTAATATTTGTATAAAGACTAATCAGCTGTTCACTTGCGGCCATCTTGGATTGACAGGTCTTCATATAAATATTACCAATATTCAGTAGGTAAGAATTACCGTGGTGATGAGACTTCCAGCCCAGGTAACTGAATTGAATGTTGTTTTTTCAATGACAAAGATAAAATTATGAGGCACGTTTTAGGAATATAAAATAATGTAAGTAAGCAAATTGTTTTTTGATATTATTGAAATGTGCAATGGCATTTAGATTGGTTTGTTATCTAAATTGCAAAAACATGTTAAGATTTAAATTTTCTTGGTCAGGTGCTCTTTTATCGAAGATTGGCAATCACCATATTTTTAGTGTATAAATGACGCCATCGACACATATTTGAGATGATTTTGTAAAATCCTTTGATCAGCTGTGACTTTTCTGACATTCTCATCCATTCTTACACCCATTTACCTCTATACACCATTCTTTCTTATCTATCTAGTTGTTCGTTAGTGACTTGCAATGTGTAATGACCACTGAAGGCGCTCCACTACAGGCGCTCCATGGCGCTACCTGGAAAGGCAGACCATTTTGAGGTTAGGATTCCGACAACGGACAGGGGGCTCCTTTGAGGTTAGGTTGCGCGCTTTTGCAGCCCGGCTAGCACAAGACTCCTCAGGGTGGTGTTCAGGCCCAACACCTTGCTCGCTTTCCACTGATGCTAAAGAGGTTCAAAAATATAGGTGGAGAGAAAAAACCGGGTAAAGGAAAGACGGGATTTATTTTAAATTATGAGAAATGAGAGCATCACCACGCTAAACTGCACGACTGACTGGTTCTAAGTTTAATTAGATAATGTATTTAAAGGGTTTGATTAGCTCACGAGGACGGAGAGAAGTCTTGATGCTGGGATGCGGGTAGTCGATGCTGGGGCGCCGGCCTCGGGCACGGCAACGCTTTTGGCGGGATGTCGGGGCTCCACACTCCGGAGGAATTGCGGCACGGGGCTCAGCCAGCGATAAGACGGGAGCGCTCGGCTGGACGGGGCAGGCGCTCCGTCCTCCTGAGGAACTTTGGGCACGGGGCTCCGGATATCGAGTAGCCAAGCGGGCGCTGGCGATGGGTAGAAAGCAGGGGCTCCTTCCTTCCGAGGAATCCGCCACGGGGGACCCAGGCGCGGCCAGGAGCTGTGTGGTGCAGGCAATAACGGCGACTCAAGCCTCCGCAGATAGATGTTTTTTGGCCACGCCTGGTCAGTGCTATTGGTTCAGGTGTTGAAGAGCTTGTGTCCCCGATTGTGGGAGGTCGACGCCTTTTATAAACTCCCTACCAGCGCGATGCGGAGCTTAACCGGGGATTTTAAGTGTTTCCCTCCCAACTGTCAATCTCAGCCTGTCTTCTTCCTCTAATCTTGATCCGGCTCAATTTCTGTGGCTAAAGATGCGCCTCAATTTCTTTCAAGTTGGTAATGACATTATTTTTCCTTTGACAGGTATAATGTTTTGACAGATCATGTCTTCTTCTTCTTCTTTTTTCCCACAGGTAGCTATCTGACATGCTAGCTACCTGACATTCCCGCTCGTCGCTGAGGCAAAAACGCACCTCGCGCAGAGAATCCAGCGAAGTGAGTTTTTGACGTTGTGTTCAGACATAAGTTAGTTTAAAATATATGTTTAACAGTATACCAGTCAGTGCGAAGCGTAGGTGGCGGTGGTTGAACAAGACATACAGAGAAGAGGTCGTACGCAGACGACATGAATTGTACACAGGTAGCTCTGAAACAGGTTTAAAATATGTATAAGAAATGGTGTAAAATAGTATGAGACAAAGCAAATTGAAATTGACACAGAAACAAATTTGTACATTACATAGTTAAGACAAAATAAAATAAAATTGTAAAAGTGATGTTTTGTTCTTGTAAAATAATAAAAATTTAAGTCATGATTATTAAGTGGTAGAATTTGGTCTTTGTTCTAAGTTTTAATGGTGGCACACAATTCACATGTGGGGTACAGGACCCTAAGCACTAACGAGTCTAGCTCGTTTTTCACTTATTGCTCTTGAAAACACAAAAATTTTGCCTTTGTACACAGAAATTTATTTTTAGGTAGCTACCTGCCTAACAGACCAAAATCATCCAGCAAGCAGTCAATAAGTACAACGTGGTGAGCTCTCATACAAAACAATAACAAGTTGTCTGTTACATGTGGGTTACAAAAGGAAAGGATCTAACTACTTATGATCCTTCGGTTCGATTCACACTCTTTTGGAAGAACCGATAAGAAACCAAGAGAGGCGGAAAGGAGGTAGGAACACCATGGAAAAACAATGAGGTGGCCCGTTCATTGGCTAGTGCAACGCAAAGAGGGCGTAGCACACTGATCTCACTATTCAACACAGGTAATCCTGGGATTGGGAAGTACAGGTTATACATATTATATACATGAAGTACAGGGTATACATATTACCAGTGGCGTGCATTGCTTTTTAGCCATGGGTAGGCAACAATTTGGGATTTTCTCAGTTCCCATAAACACAGATATTAATTTATCGTAATAATGTGCTATTACATAATTATGTACCTACGCTACAGTATCAACGACTTCTGAAGCTCAGAACTATTTCAAATCAGTTTAGAATCGAAAGCTAACTTTGGTTTTACTAAGAAGGAGCAACTCCTTACAAGATATGAATGTTTTTTTTTTCAGAAGCTTATTTATTGGACAACAAAATTTTAGATACTTTTCGTCCGGTCGATAGCTCAGTTGGTAGAGTGCTTGCATTCTACCCCGTGAGCTCGGGTTCGAATCCCACCAAGGAGGGTGTGGCGAGTTGAACCTATTTGAACCAATTTATTTTTACAGGTAAGGGGGCCGGCCTTACGCCAACCACTTCAACTGAAGTGGTTGGCGTAAGGCTGGCCCCCTTACCTGTAAAAATAAATAGGTTCAACTCGCCACATGCGACCCCCTCAGGGATAACGCGGCAAGAAATTACACTAGATGTGTAGCTTAGTTGCGTTTTTTTTTTGTAAAATCCCAATTTTATAAATCTTTATACATTGGCTGCCATGTTAGCAATTTTCTAGGAATATATTTTTTTTATCTGTGAACTTTGCCATAAAACAAAAGGCTATTAAAGAAGAATCAATGTTTTATGTTGTTTTTTTAAGTTCATTAAATATTTTGTTGCACAAATTTTCAGTAGGTAGTCAGTTGAATTACAATTATTCAATACACACTGTTTTGTTTATTATTCGCGCTAACTATCATTTGCAATAACTCAAGTCAAGAATAAGGTAGGTACTTAATTGGAAGGCAATAAATCACTTTTAATATACTTCAATGGTTTTGTGCAATTTGTGAAAATAAAACTGTTTTTAAAAAACAAAAAAAAATCTTTTAAAAAAATAATTTTCACTGTGTGAATACACAACTTTGAAAAGTCTAAAAAACACTTCTTTATTCTTATAAGTGGCTTCGATATGTTAACATTTAAAATTCATACCAAATGTATGCCCACAAACATATACGTGTAAGTTTGAGCTTACAAATGTTGCATGTGTACTTACAAATTAAAATCTAAAAAAGAAACATAAGACTTACCACTTTTATCGATCTCCAAACAGGGATAACTGTCAGCCTCAAAATAATTATTAATAAAAAAAAATGATATTTCACACCACAATTTCACACCTTTCAATATTTTTACTTTTTATCATTATTTGTTTAGAAAAGAAACATTCAATTGAAAAAAGAAGTACGGAAAATTCAACTAATGACAAGACTTTTTTAGGTTAATTAATACTTCAAAGAAAATAATTACAACACACACACGCTGTTTTCAAAAATAATCACGAAAACACCCTTAATTTACATTATTTTAGCTTTTTTGTTTTGATATTCAAAAAGGAAACTTGAAAAAAACCCAAAATATATATTTTTGCAGCTCGTTTAACGTAACAAATAAATGTCAACAACTAAAGAAACTAACAAAAAACAGAAGGTACCTAAGCACATGGTACATATCTCTCACAATACCGCATAGCGGTGTCTCGTTCTTCTATTTACTCTTTCTAACGTATTGCGTTGTCCCTTTTTAGGTGTCGCCTTTTCGACATAATAATTCTGCGACGCTGTCGTGCACGCATTGGGAGAGTTCGTATGAGTACGCTATCATTATTATCATCATAATATATCAGTTCAACTAAAGATGGAACTGAAATATTATGATGATAATAATGTAGCGAGAGCTGTCCCGCTAGCGCTATCCGAGATGGGTGGAGTGGGGCGGAGTGTGGGGCGGAGTGTGGGGGAGAGAGGGGAAGTGAAGCAAAGTGACAAGCGGCCCAAGCGGCGGACAGATAATATTATGTGCTATACCGCGCGTAATTTGAATTTTTAAAAGAACAGAAGATGAATATTGTTGTATGAATTGTGTGTTTAATTCAGTTCGGCAACAACTATTGAACTGTATGAGATGTACGCCACTGCATATTACATACATGAAGTACATGAGAAAATACAAAAATATAAGACAGATGTTGTAGTATTTGAAGTAGAGGTGAAGATCTCCTGCTCGAGATGTGACAATACCGGTCTGAAGACACAGTACTGACCACACTCTGTCGGCATTTCTTGACCGCTCCGACCAGCGACGATTTAGGACTCTAGCCCTAGTCACAAAGTTGGGTGCTAGGGTTTTTGCTTCAATGAACAACGAAGAAGCGTTGATCATTGCCCGGGCAGGTATAGGGTGGTAACTAGCGTACGCCCCGAAGCAAGCCCTTCTGAGGGGTTTCGAGTAAGTCAACATTCGGTATATACTGCCTGAGTGCAGTATACGCCGACGTACATGACAATAACTAAACTCCCCGGCAAACACTACGCCGTGGTGACTGTCCCAGCTAACAATGCTTTTAGTAGTCTAGGCCTGGCTTCAGGAGGTGGTCAATCTTCATACCACTCTTCTCCTTGGGTTCCAGTGTGTTCTCAGGTTTTGCCCACATGGCGAAAACCTTCCTTCCGTCAATAAATAACATGATAAATAAACACAGGGATACAATCCGTTGGCGCCATCCGAAGATGCAAGCCTGGCGTACCCATCACTCCAAGGTGATTTCAAAAAATGAGTCAGCAGACTCCCCCAAGTCTCGTCAGACTGGTACCAAGTCCCGTCGGACTTCAAGTCTCGTAAGACTTCCAACGCACTCCGGCGTTGCCAATCCCGTTGGATTGCAGGAGTATCCCGGTTACGTCAAACCACTCCTCACGCTTCTCCCAAGCGCCCCACAATCATCCCAGATTGTGTCCAGTCCCCTTGGACTGCTCCAACGCACTCCAGCGTTACCGGCAAGGGCTCCACCCTTTCCCAAGACGTGCTCGCTACGTCTTCCCACGCATTCACAGCGTTCGGCAGCATACCACCTTTGTCAAGGTGTATTGCCTATGATGTTCACAGATGTTCTCTTGATGTCTACATCTGGACTAGCTCAGCTCTCCTTCTCGTTCCCTTTTTGAGCGCCACCAAGTTTTTATCAAAACTTGGAAAGTTGAAAAATCATGCAGGCAATAAACGTAGACAAAGTAATAAAATACAAAAACAATGAAACAGATTAAAGAAGGTACAGTGTTGGATAAACAGCTGGTGACCTTGGATTGTGACCTGGCCAAATTACCTGACATCACTCATGAGAGTGTGTACTTTGAGTCCGCAATCAAAAGACAACCCGCGTCCAAAACATGTAAACAAGACAGAAAGTACAGATCCATTCTCCGAAGAGAACCCGCTGGATTCTGACTCACGACCTGGCCAAATTACCTGATCCAACTCGCAAGGAGTTGATACTGTGGGTCGGAGACAAAAACAGACAGTTTTCTGCAGTTGAGCATAAATGAATATGCGAGTTGAAAGAATACATGAGAAGAAAAAGAACATTCATTTAAATAAATAGATACATATGGACACTAACCAAGTCTCCCTGGAGCAAACGAGTAGGTATTGATGTAGAAAGATTTTGATGCTAAGAAAAATTAACGGAATGACTTCGAACAGCGCTCCCCGCTGAGGGCGCAATTCAACGGGGAACGGTCAAAGTCATATTTCAGAAAAAAAATGGAATTTGCAAAAATAAGCTATGGAGTAATTAATCAGTTTATAGAGAAGACGTCATGCTTGCACTTCGCAGACGTCATGCTTGTACTTCGCAGACGTCCAGGTGTTTGTAAATGAATTTACGCATCTACTTTTCGTTTGCTCGTAGGAAAGTAGTTCACTCTTCCGCCATAGCAGGTCCAGCTCAGAGAATATCCTTCATGTGATATTCTCCCAGCTGAAAAGCCAAACAGCCTTTCTCTCGCCCTTCACGTCCGCCTGTCTGCCCTCCATGCATCTCCAGAAATCCCTCGACGGCCCTGACGATGAATTGTTTACCGTTGTCCCAAACAACGGACCTCGGCATTCCCCGGGAAATAAAGATGCTTGCCCCAAGCTTCTTTATTATTGCTGCTACTTGTGGCATACTTTAATGGAAATATCCAAAAATATTTCGTGAAAACATCCACTACTTCAACAAGGCTCTCCTTGGCCCTTCCGGAGAGTTCTTGTTGAGAAAAAAAAATTGAAAAAAATTTTTTTTTTTTTTTTTTGAAATGTTGAGAACCCCTTGAAATTTTTTGTTGAGAAAATTAACGAATGGTTGCGCCTCTGGAAATAGAGACGCCCAAAAAAAAAATTGGGAAGAGAGAAAAAAAAAATTGTCAAAATATTTACGCAAGTTTGAGAATGCTTGTCTGCATTTTCGAATTACGTATCTCAAATTTTGAATTCGTCCAATTATCATCAAACCACGAAAAACGGTTAACAACCCTCAAGATGATAAAGCATAACCACCAAAACCACAAATATCCCAGGTGGAAACGACTTCAAAGTACCACAAAACCCGAAACACAAAAACAACACTTTTCCGTTGGAACACAATTTGCTGAAATAAAACTTTACTTGTTAATGGGGAAAATACAATGTGAATCGAGCAACGGTGTCTTTTGTTAAGGCGCCACTAATGCAACACACTGCGGACACACTCTGGACCTCCATGGCCCTACCTGGAAAGGCAGACCATTTTGAGGTTAGGACGGGTTCTACTGACAAGGTAAGGTACAGGCCCAGATACCTAAAGGAAGAGGGGATTTATTTGAGATTAAGCGAAATGAGAGCATCACCACGCTAAACTGCACGACTGACTGGTTCTAAGTTTAATTAGATAATGTATTTAAAGGGTTTGATTAGCTCACGAGGACGGAGAGAAGTCTTGATGCTGGGATGCGGGTAGTCGATGCTGGGGCGCCGGCCTCGGGCACGGCAACGCTTTTGGCGGGATGTCGGGGCTCCACACTCCGGAGGAATTGCGGCACGGGGCTCAGCCAGCGATAAGACGGGAGCGCTCGGCTGGACGGGGCAGGCGCTCCGTCCTCCTGAGGAACTTTGGGCACGGGGCTCCGGATATCGAGTAGCCAAGCGGGCGCTGGCGATGGGTAGAAAGCAGGGGCTCCTTCCTTCCGAGGAATCCGCCACGGGGGACCCAGGCGCGGCCAGGAGCTGTGTGGTGCAGGCAATAACGGCGACTCAAGCCTCCGCAGATAGATGTTTTTTGGCCACGCCTGGTCAGTGCTATTGGTTCAGGTGTTGAAGAGCTTGTGTCCCCGATTGTGGGAGGTCGACGCCTTTTATAAACTCCCTACCAGCGCGATGCGGAGCTTAACCGGGGATTTTAAGTGTTTCCCTCCCAACTGTCAATCTCAGCCTGTCTTCTTCCTCTAATCTTCGTCCGGCTCAATTTCTGTGGCTAAAGATGCGCCTCAATTTCTTTCAAGTTGGTAATGACATTATTTTTCCTTTGACAGGTATAATGTTTTGACAGATCATGTCTTCTTCTTCTTCTTTTTTCCCACAGGTAGCTATCTGACATGCTAGCTACCTGACAAATGTTAGTTGGAGATGAAATCAGTAATGTACTTCCTTGACGTTTCACTTCTAGAATGCTACAAAGCTACGCATTTAGTGTAACTTCTTGCCGGGTTTGCCCCGATAGGGGTTGCATGTGGCGAATGGAACCTTTTTACTTTAACAGGTAAGAGGGCCGGCCACTTTAGTTGAAGTGGGGGTTTCTCAGCTCTCGAGGGAGCTGCTACTCATTTCTTGTGAAGGCTGAGTAAACCTTGGTGGAAATTAATTTTTGGGCTTGAAATAAACACTGCAACGGGAAATCATTTCTGACACCCTCGGTGGGATTTGAACCCGAGCTCTCGGCATGGAACGCAAGCACTCTGCCAACTGAGCTATCGACTGGACTATGGACTGGCCGAAAATATTAGTGTTCGGATTTAAGTATATGTTGTTTTTATACTTTGGTCAAGTGGCATGAATAATTTTATTGAAAATAATATTTCAGCTCATAGTTACCTGTTTAGATATTAAAGCGACTAAAAGATTAAACCTTATCGCATTCTAATTTTATTACTTGTGTTTTACATGACTTTACAATAAATTACATTTTTTATGGCTTTTTTAACATGACACACCTACTTCTTATAATTACTACTTTAGAAGAAAGCTAATAATAAAAAAAATCGTCTTTAATTCCGTACGAGTCAAATGATAAATTGAATTTGCTAGGAATCTCTAAAAATATAGGAATTTACTTTTAGAAAAAGAAAGAATAAATCGACGGTTAAAATGATATAAGAGTTAAGAGATTTGATGTTACAAGCGCATTTAGTACAAAAAAGACCAAAACTTGCGTTGATTATTACACCAACACCATACTTCAAAAGCGCAGTTTTTTGCTTGGGCATAAACAACAAAGAAAGTCCTCGTAGAGCTATGGGAGTGAGCGCATTAGAAAGAGCGGAAAATTTTAAGTAGGAAAGCATTCATAACTTATTATCAACCAAAATGTTGATGCCCTATTTCCTTATAACCGTCAAAATGGTTCTGCTGAGAAAAGAAAATTTATAGTCTTATGTTTTATTTTTCAGCAACTTTGGGAGCTTTGGCGACCGGCACTCTCCTAGGATGGTCTTCACCAGCTGGCCCCAAGATCACCGAAGAGGCTGCCTACGACTTTGCGGTGACCGTAAATGAAATGTCTTGGGTCGGATCTTTAACCAACCTCGGAGCTGCGTGCATTTGTATTCCCATCGGCTTCATAATGGACCGATTCGGCAGAAAAAACACCATGTTAATGTTGGTATTGCCTTTCATCATCGGCTGGGTGCTTATCATTTGGGCTGTGAATCTGCCGATGCTCATGGCTGGCAGGTTTATAGTCGGCTTAGCAGGAGGAGCCTTCTGCGTCACAGCGCCGACTTACAACAGCGAGATTGCCCAGGACGACATCCGAGGAACGTTGGGGAGCTTCTTCCAACTGATGGTTACAGTGGGTATTCTATATGCCTATGTAATCGGGAGCTACACTTCAGTATTCCTCTTCAGCATATTGTGTGCCATTATTCCTTTAATCTTTGGAGCTGTGTTCTTCTTCATGCCAGAGACTCCGTACTTTCTCGTCTACAGTGGCAGGATTGACGAAGCTAACAAGGCACTGGTTAGACTACGAGGAGAAGAATATGATTGTTACGGAGAGTTGCAGCAAATAGAAGCTAAAGTGAACAGTTCCCGAGCGAACCCGCAGTCGTTTAGAGAATCATTCTCCCGTCCAGCTGCCATCAAGGCTTTGATGATCTGCTATCCGCTCATGTTCTTTCAACAATTTTCCGGAATCAACGCGGTGTTGTTTAATACTCAGGACATTTTCACAAGCGCGGGTGCTTCCATTGCGCCTGAAATTGCAACAATTATTATCGGTGCCATGCAAGTTGCTGCGACACTTTTATCCACAGTTGTCGTGGACAGACTGGGTAGAAAGATTCTTCTCCTTTTCTCCTCTGTCATGATGGGGATTTGTGGAGTCGCCCTAGGAGTTTACTTCTACTTGAAATTTTTAGATGAACCGGATCAAGAGTTGTTGGACAACCTGTCGTGGCTTCCTTTAGTTTCTCTCTGCATCTTCATCATTGCTTTCTCATTAGGCTTTGGTCCAGTGCCCTGGATGATGGCGGGAGAACTCTGCACTCCCAATATCAAAGCCTTTGTTAGTTCCACCGCAGGAACCTTCAACTGGCTCCTAGCTTTCATCATCACAACCACTTTTGAGGACATGAAGCAAGGTTTGGGAGATGGCGGGGCATTCTGGTTCTTTGCCGGTTGCACATTTTTGGGCGCCATCTTTGTTTTCGTGCTGGTGCCAGAAACAAAAGGAAAAAGCTTGGACGAAATTCAAAGAATGCTAGGAGAGAAAGACATTGTACCTGAGAAGAAGTAATTTCAATTTTGTATTTAATTTTTTTAAAGCAAGGAAGTCAACAAAATTTTCTAGTTTATTCAATAATTATTTTAAACAAATTGGCACATCTGTAATATAAGTTGCAGGGTTCAAATTTTAAAACATCTAAGGTTTACAAGAAGAAAGACATAATAGCATGCATAATATTTGAAGCCTTTTCCTTAAGCAGGGAAGCATCAGCAGAAGTGTATCATGTGTGAACAGCCTCATCCCAATCTGTTACTTACAAGACACTTCTAATATCTATAATCTAAGTTGCAATATTAATATTAAAGATTAATATGTATTGCACATTCACAAGTATCACAAGTAGGCTCGTGCTAACACATGGGACTTACAAAATAAAAACCCGAACCTCAAATAAACATAAGCCCTGCAACTCTTGGTGGCCTTCTCTGAAAGATAGATGACTTGTTTATCTTTTTTTTTTAATTTGTAAAATACCTCATGGGAGATTTTTTTCGCCTCTTGCTTTTGGAAACCTTGTGGAATGTGTTTTTAATCAGTTTTGTACATGAGATTTTTATAATAATCCTTAAGTAAAATATTTGTAAATATATAAAATTTAGTTAGTTACAATTGTTAATAGATTAGAAAATCCTGAAATATATATTTTTTTAATTTTAATTGTTATGTGTAATATTTTGTATTTTTAAATATGCCTTTTGAAGGCAAAGTCAGCATAGTCGATAAAAAAACATCTATATTTTTTATCTGTGATGAGTGTATTTTGACAAAATGTTCGCAAAAACTAAATTCACTAAAAGAATCATAAGTAGTCTTCTATAATCTATGATCTAAGTTGCAAAGATATATCAGCATTTACGGCTCATATGTAATGCATGCCCATCTAAGTTTGCTCTTACACAAGCATATGTGCATACAAAATAAACCAAACCTCACGTGAACATACACTTTGCAACTCCTGTTGCCTTTCTCTGAAACCAGGGGGGGCATTGGCAAAAGTGAACCAAGTTTTTACAGCATTGGGCGTCAGCCTCATACCAACCTATTAGTCGAGGAAGGTCTTGAAGAGAAAAAATACTTGCACAGAATTTAGAAATATTTATTTTATATATATTTTTTATCAAAGTGCATTTATGGCAGATATCACTCAATTGTTCTATGTCCCTAATTTTTATTAAATCGCCACCTTACAGGTAAAACTAAATAAGTGCTGGTTCACTGATTTGAGAAATCGTGGATAAAACATTTTATTGGGTGTAACTTCACATAGTAAGTGTACTAATTATAAGCAAGTACTCGTGAAAAACTTCTAAACTAGAGGATTTTCACACTTTATAAGTGTTTTATTTTGTAGAAAATGGGTAAAATGGTGCATTTATCTGAGAAACCCATGTTAACTTAATATGTCACTTATTTAGTTTTACCTTTAAGGTATCGAAATGTATAATATTTATGTAGGTAGGTATATATTACTTGACATTTCCGTAGAGTGTTTTTAATATTCAGCTTTACTGAGAAATGATGCCAGAACTAACATATTAAATGCATTGAATGCAATCATTGTTTTATTATTGGAAATTAATACCTTGTATTGCGTCAATTTTTATTTTATTTTTTATTTTGTATGAGCCAACAACCTTCTCTCAGGGTCAGTCTCCCCTCCACTGACCCACGCCCTGTATATCCATCCCATCCGGGGATGTGTCACAGGACTCGCATGCAGTTATGTGAGATGCGAGTGACCATCTAGACCAGGCCCACAATTTGAAATTAGATTATTTTCTCCAAAGGCGGGCAGACGTCAAATGTCCATGGGATTAAGCTTCTCACAAACCATCTATAATCTAAGTTGCAAAGATATATTAAATACACATGTAAGTTCGCACTTACAAATGCTACATGTGTACTTACAAAGTAAAATCCAAACCTCAAATAAACATAAACCCTGCTATTTTTGTCAACCTTCCCTGAAACAGGGGTGACATTGGCAAAGTGAAGCATTTTTTACAGTATGTGTGGTCAGCCTCATAACCTATAATATAAGTCAAGGAATACAAAAAATTGTTAGATAATAAAAATAACTATATTTTTTGTCTTGTCCATTTCAATGAATGACGTTGCCATCTATGGTCCAACAAATAAAGTTTTTATGTCATTCAAAATTTTAATATTCTAATTTATTTTTCACAATTAATGAACTTATGTTCTCCACTGAAACGTTACAATATAAAAAATCTTGTGTATAAGATGTAAAATCGAACTAAAATTATTTTCTGGCTTTATTTGCGCTACTCTACTTTTTCAAAAGGAAAAATATAGTCACGTCTTGCACCCTCTGCGTGGCTAGTCTGAAATAAAGTTTATTATTATTTGTAAATTCCATTGCTGAAATATATAAAAAAAATATACAAGTAATTTTATTTTATGTGTTTTATGTCATTGTGTTACGAAATCTGTTGACATTTTGTTTGTTTATATATTAAAAACCTACTCTATTGTGATTTAGCTTTCTTTCGGGGCTATTTTTAGACATTTTAGTCGCCCGTTGAGCCAACGCTTTGACAAACTAATGATGCATTTGTATGAAGACCTGTCAATCCAAGATGGCCGCAAGTGAACAGCCGATTACAGTCTCCATACAAAAACTACCAAAATTTGATAGGTAAGAATGACCGTGGTCATGAAACTTCCAGGCGAGGCAACATTAGTTTGTCAAAGCGTGGGCTCAACGGGCGACTAAAATGTCTAAGACTAGTCCCGTTAGTGTATAAAATATTTTAAAGTATTATTATTTTATTTCAATCAACATTTTAATGCAAAAAGGTACCTGTATGCTTGGCGTGTTTGCAACAAGATAAAGACAGATATTTAATGTAAAATTTCCAAGTTGTCTAAATGTAATCTAAATCTAAGTTGCAAAGATATGTATCATTTGAGATTCATATTAAATGCATTCCCACAAGCAGACACGCATAATTTCGCGCTCACACATTGTGGACCTACAATAAAAAAAACGCAATCTCAAATGAACATAAGCCCTGCAACTCTTGCCGACCTTCCCTGAAACAGGGGTGACATTGGCAATGTGAACTAATTGTAATTTTTTATAAAGAACTTTTTAGTTAAAAATTATATTTTTTAAAAATGCATAGTTTGTAAGTATTATCTACATAATTCTTGTATCTTATGCCATGCCATCATTTTAGTAACTTAGGTTTTTCATTGTGTTTTCTATATTTTGTTATGAACGCAATTTAATGTCACAAATCTATAATCTAAGTTGCAAGGATATATTATATTTAAGATTCAAATAAAATGCATTCCCGTAAGAAGACACATATATAAGTTTGTGCTTAAACATGCTGCACGTGGACTTTCAAAATAAAAACCAAATCTCAAATGAACTTAAGCCCTGCAACTCTTTTCAACCTTCCCTGAAACAGGGGTGACATTGGGAAAGTTAACCATTTTTTTAACCAGTTTTCAGACTCATACTATAATAATAGTAATCTATAATCTAAGTTGCAAGGATATATTCATTTAAAGCTCTGAGATGTATGCCCACAAACCAACACGTGTAGTTCGCGCTTACAAATGCTGAATGTGTACTTACAAATAAAATCCAAATATCAAATGAACATAAGCCCCACAACTTTTGCCGACCTTCCCTGAAACAGGGGTGACATTGGCAAAGTGAACCATTTTTTACAGTATGGGTGGTCAGCCTCATACCAACCTATAAGTCAAGGAATATGAATAATAAATTACATACCAACCAATAAATCAAGGAACTAAGCAAATAACAAAAAATGATTGCCTTTTTCCTAGCAACCCGGCTGGGTGACAGCACAAAATTGTCTATGTCAATTCACATGCGGTCGTCATTCTTGTTACTTTAATTAAAGTTGGGCCTTTTAATACTTTGTAAGTAAAATATTTAAACAGTGAGAATACTTTTATGTAGTCATCTGTTGGAGCAGATTTAAACATTACAAATATTTATAAAACCTAAACTTTTGTCATCATTCAATAGATGTCATTGCAGTGCACGGATTCCAATGATTTGTAACTTTCAGTTTTTTCACTAGATGGCAGCTTGTTTAGAGATATTTTAATTCAATTGTTTCGACGGATATACTCAAATATATATATCAGGCTTATTTATTTTTAATTGCACATGATAAGAGAGCGCCGTTTTTGTGTGTGTCACACCTCAAGGGCCCTCTCCGATCACGGATAAGACTTTTTGAAAAGGTGCGTCTTGAGAGCTCCGCGAAATATGCCCATAGATTTGGAGTTCCTCATGTTATCATTTTCTAGTTGATTTTGAACAGTGATTATTTTATTTCTAAATATTATCTAAATTAAATTATTGTATCTGTATTAAGTAATAAATGCTCTAAGAGTACTAACTTAAATATTAATTTTGTAAGTAAAAAACAATAAATATTTCAAAAAATTATGAAAGAATTTTTTTTCAAACATTTAAGTACAAATGAAACGCAACTCGAAACTAAGCTACACATATTGTGCACCATCTTGCCTTTGTTATCTCCGAAGGGGCTACATGTGGTGATTTGGGACCTATTTATTTTTACGGGTAAGGGGACTGGCCTAACACCAACCACTTCAGTTGAAGTGGGGGTTTCCCAGCTCTCGACGGGGCTGGTGCTCATTTCTTATGAAGGTGGATTAAACTTTGCCAGTATTTATTTTAGGTTAGAAATAAATACCAAAACGGGAAATCATTTCTGTCACCCTCGGTGGGGTTCGAACCCTTGCTCTCCGCATGGAATGCAGGCATTCTATAAACTGAGCTATCGATCCGACTTTTTTTGAGCTTCATCTTCGCTACAAAGCGCCAATTCTTAAGCAAGACACAGTTGCTGTAAAGTTGTATAGCCCTGTGATGATAAATTATATATTTTTGTGCTCCACCGCAATTCGAACCCAGAACCTTCCATTTACGAGTCCGAAGCGTTGCCACTGTATAGACTACCGGTCGCTACAAAATGAGATTTGGTTTTTTTTCATACACTTCTTTTTTACTTTATAGCAGTCCGAAGGACTGTTATAAAGTATTGTATTCGTCCGAAAAAAAAAAATGAGGTTTCAACGGAAATGAGTTGTCCTGCACCAGGACATGCAAAAAAACCTAATTTGTCGAACCTGTCCGTCCGTCCGTCCGTCCGTCCGTATGAGTGTATGTCCCAGCCGAAACTGCTGATCACAGAGACACCAATTTTTGGATTTAGAGAATTGACAACCACAGATTTTGATGGGCTGACTGGCATGGCACCACCCTGAAAATTCAAGATGGCTGCCATACAAAAAAAACATAAAATTGCACTTTTCACAAAAACGGCTCTAACGATTTTCTTTAAAATTTCAGTGTGGTCGTTGCTTAAATTGTCGCGAAGAAAATTTGTTATGGCAACACTCTTCCCAACCTGCGTCTATGAGTTGCCATATGAAAGAAAAAAACGATTGTGATTATCTCGGAAATGGCTAAGTTGACAAAAAAAAATATTCTACAATATTACGCGCAATATTAATTTCTACAAAAATTTAAAGAATACTATAATTTTTTTTTTACTTAAAGTACCGTTTACACGATCTCAAAATTTTCATCGAAAATATTAAAAAGACCCATAAAAACGCAATTTTGTAAAACTTTTTTTAGGTTCACAAGAAAGAAAAATTTATAAACTTTTTTGTACTATAATTTGCTTTTCACTATTTTGAGAATTCAAGATGGCTTCCAAAGAGGAGAAAACTTCAAATGCGATTTTCTCAAAAACGGCTCGAACGATTTTTTTTTAATTTTCAGTAAAGTAGTTGCTTGATACATTCTTACCAAATTTAGTTATGGGAACATTTTTGCTAATCTGCGTCTATGAGTTGCCATATGAAAAAAATAAACAATTGTGATTTTCTCAGAAGTGAAAGCGTTGACAAAAAAGATATGTTCTACAATATTATACGTAACATCAAATTCTATATAAAAATAAAATAATTTTTTTGAAAATAAAAACATAAAGTGCCGTTTCTATGGTATCAAAAATTGAAATTAAAAGGCTACAAAAACCCATCAGAACGCCAAAAACTTTTATGTTTCTTAACTTAATCAGAAAAAACTTTTTTATCACTATAATTCATAGTGAAACATTTTTCAAATTTTAGAAAATTCAAGATGGCTTCCGAACAGCTGAAAATTTCAAATGAGATTTTCTCAAAAACGGCTCCTACGATTTTCTTTATATTTTTTGCATAATCGTCATTTTAATAGTGCTATGTAACAACAATAACCATTGCCTCATAATTTTCTTTGTTTTGAGGGTTGCCATACAAGAGAAAAAAATAATTTAAAATTTCTCGGCAGAGAAAGGGTTAACTAAAAAATAATGTTCTACAATTGAAAATCTTTTATATATACCTACATACATGAATCATTACTTTTTTCAAAAAAGTATTATAAAGTATAGCCACCATACAAAGTGACAAATTTTCATACAAAAAATTATTGTGATATTTTTGGTAGCAAAACGTCTAATACCCATAAATAAACCAACATAACAATTCGCTCAATCAATTGCTAAAAAACAACAATAAGCATTGCCTCTTAATAGTCTTTGTTTTGGGGGTTGCCTTACAAGAGAAAACAATATTTTAAATTTTCCCGGCAGAGAACGGGTTAACTAAAAAATAATGTTCTACAATTGAAAAGCTCTTATATATACCTACATACATTAATCATTACTTTTTTCAAATAAATATTATAAGGTGTAGCCACCATACAAAGTGACAAATTTTAATACAAAAATAATTGTAATATTCTTGGTACTAAAACGCCTAATATAAAATACTAGGCTACGAGTCTTAAAATCTAGTAAGTGGTACCCATATGATAATCAATCATAAATTTCCAAAATATCAATGAAAAGTATAGGTTCCCACCAAACAAAGTGTTAGTTTTGATACAAACGGGATCAATGATAATACTGCAAAAAGACGATTACTTAAAAAGATAAGCTTCATTACTTACACACAACTAAATGTTTTGTTATGAAAATTGGCTATGACCTAAACATGACCGTATTTTGTGCTATAAAGTCCTGTGCAGTCCACTGTACAATTTATTTAATTAGAATCTACAATTTTATGACTGACTGTAGTTACGTGGCTGATGCTTTTGACTTGAAATTGGAAGATACCGGGAGAGCCCAAAAACTGATCATTGTTTTTTTAAAAGCGTTCCAAAGCATTAAAGACTGTCATTTTCAACAACTGCAGCATTAAAGGCAAGAAAACAATGCACAATTTTCTGGATGTCTCTCTAAAGCAGGATTCTGCAGTCAAACTCATCAGAAAAAAATTAAGTAGTTAGGATCAGTAAGTGCTAGCTCTTATTTGACAGTCTTCTTCTTAATCTTGTTCGTCATTGCTGAGGGTCGTGTGGAAGCAACCACTCTTCTCCAGTTCTCTCTTGACTGCGCTGCCTGTAGCGCTCCAACCACCGAGGTGCCTGCTGCTGTCTTCACTTGATCGATCCATCGTGTGGGGAATCTTCCTCGTTGTCTCTTCTCCTCCAAGCCCCCGTTTACAACCAGTCATTCCAGGCTATCCTCATTGCCCCGGACAACGTGTTTGAAGAACTGAAAAGTATGACGTGTACATATTATATTAGCCTGAGTCACATTTTGACAGTAATGCCATTTTAAATATAAAAGTGAATCATGTTTGTGTATTCCATAACTCATAATAAATTAAACTACTGTCCTGGATAATGTGAGATATTTTTGTTTGGCCCACAAAGCAGGGACTTTGTACTGTCAATTAAATCTTATACTACAATCATTTCTCTGTCTTTATTGGGTACAAAAAGAAAACAATATAGAGTAAACATTTAGCCGATGATAAAGGATTCACTTTAAATATTTATCATAATATACTTCTAAAATATAAACCTTGCCTACATTAGGAAACTTAGCATTTACCGATGAGGACATAATAATGTAACCAAGAAGACATTACTCATCATTTGGTTTGTACCAAGACTTAGAACAGTCCGTAGTCTAGTGGTTAATACTTTGGACTCTTGATTGGAAGGTAGTGGGCACAAAAATATTTTAATTTTTCAAAAATGCTCTTTGCTGGGTTGAAAAATTAATCTGCCTGTATCAAAGATCGGCCACCATAGTTCCATCTAGCGTTACACCAATTGAGTCTTGTTTGAGAATTGGCGCTTTCTACAGTGACAAACAAGGTCGCAGAGGGTTTTTGAAGTGTGATTCACACAAAAACAGCACTCACCAAATAAATTATCCAAATATTTTTATTATTATTATTAGGTAAGCATGACAATAAAAACTCTGAAGGATAAAGTTAGGAATGAATGGGTAAAGAAAGAATGTAAGTTGAAATTGAATGTGAAAGTCATGGTACGAAAGAATGAGATGAGATGATTTGAGACATGTCTGGTTGTGGGAATGCATGTAATGTGAATCTCCAATGTAACATATCTTTGCAACTTAGATTAGATTAGATATCATAAGTCAATACCAAGTTTGTGTCAGGACCTGTTTTCTCCCATATAGGTACATATTTGTGTTATCTCATTCACTATAAAGTAGAAGGCCTTGCTCCAGCACATAAGTAGGTAGGTTAAATATCAGAGAAATCTTATCTAAGTAATTTATGACATTTTATCAATAATTAAACTAGAGCTTCCATGCGCCATTGTCACTCAACAAACAATCATTAAGATTATTATTTCATAATCGGGTAACACAGATAAGTTGTGACAATTTACATCTCGGTTTCAGGTTTTCATCTAAAATATTCAGGGTACCAAACGGACAAGCAGCCCGGAACTAAAGAAGCATCAAGTAAACATACAAATGAATTTGGAGATGACCTTTTTTTTTCAATAGGTTTGTGAAGAGGAATGCAATTCGCCAAGTTATGTTGCCTGGCCGGATGTGTTCATGAGAAAGCAGAAGCTTGTTTGCATGCAATGGCATCTGTTAAACCAGGGTCGAAGTTGTCGTCAAAGGGCCAAGCATGATTCGAACCAGCGTTATTCTGTTCCAAAGGGGCCGTCCATAAATTACGCATCGATTTTAGCCCATTTTCGACCCCCCCCCCCTTACAATCATACTAGTCATTATCTAATGACCCCCCCCCCTGCTGTCATAATGGATGAGCTTAATAATGAATAATGTTATATTACTTACATAATATTTTGTATATTTTGTAGAAATTGGTATTTACAAGAACGACGTCACTTTTGGTACTCGTACATCATTTGCCATCATCTGCAGACCAGACTCCCCCTCCCTTAATGTGAATGACGTAATATATGGACAGCCCCAAATACGCTAATCAAGAATAGGGACTTGACACCCTCGGCTATAACACCGACCATGACAAATAGAACCATGTAAATGTAACCATAACTGTAACTCTGTCGCCATTTCGCTAGAGGTGGCCAGGGCCTCTGTAGAGCTGCCTCCATTTCTTCCTATCCTTACATACCTCTTTCTATTCATTCATATCCATCACCATTTTCTCCTTTTGCATTCACTTTGTATGTCTCATTCTTTTACAATATCCTCAATCTGATCATTTCATACTTTTCTCGGTCGTCCCTTACCTCTTTTTTCTTTGACACTTCCTCTGTATATATACCTACTTTGTAAGTCTGTCATCATTCATTTGGTGTAGGTACAATAAGGTTTAAAATAAAAGGCTTACTCAGCATTCAGCAGATAATGTGGTTATAACATTTGTGGATGAACCAGGAAGGAAGATCTGTGCATTCCTATGGCTGGTCATCAGACCTGAAGAAGATTACCTCACAGGATTTGGGACAATGTAGATCGTCTCAAGTTTTCGATGGCAATAGAGCTCATTTCCTTTCAGTGTCTCCAAACAAGCCAACGCACTACACAACACACCACTACGCAGCTATCAGCCCCACTACAACGGATCAGGACATCAACCGCCACATCACCAGCAACTCAACTTTCAGAAAAGTAAACGGAGTGTTTGGAGAGCTTGCATTTGCTGTTGCTGGTCCCCTGGTCTGGAACAGCCTGCCTCATCATGTGAGAGAGCTAGAGGACCATAGAAAGTTCTGAAATGCACTGAAGACAAGCAAATTTCTGACATATGGACTAGCGCCCTTGGATTGACTACATCACAAAACGGCGCTATAAAGAAGTCATCATCATCATCTATGACGCTATAATAAGTGTCATAGACCTTTATGGGGCTATTCTTAGACATTTTAGTCGTCGGTTGAGCCCACGCATTGACAACCTAATGATGCATTTGTATGAAGACCTGACAATCCAAGATGGCCGCAAGTGAACAGCTGATTTGTCTTCATACAAATATAACCAAATTCGGTAGGTAAGAATGACTGTGGTGATGAAACTTCCAGCCTAGGCATCATTAGTTTGTCAAAACGTGGGCTCAATCGACGACTAAAATGTCTATGAATAGTCCCATTAGAGTCTCTGAAATCTACAGAGTCTCCCACACAGGATTCCTAAAAAAACGATACTTCCTGTCCCTTGCAGCAGTTCTTGAACTTTCTACCTACAGAAACTGGTGGCATCTCTTCTCATTCCATGCCTCCACCACAGCCTGGGCCTCCTCACCAGTCTCCTTCCACTTGGACATTCATCTAGCAGTTTTTTCAGGACACAATAATCTGGCATCCTCTGCAAATGCCTAGCCCATCTCCACCATAACAATTTAATAATAATATTAGGATGATAAATTTGGTGGGCACTTTTTAGTGTGAATCACACCTCAAGAGTCCTCTGCGAGCTCGCTCGAAGCTATAGAAAGCACCAATACTCAAGCAAGATCCAGTTGCTGTAAGGCTGGACGGCAGGGGCGTGCATCGCACGCAAGCACATGCCCCTAATAGATAGGCAATATGGTAAACCTGTAAGGTAAAATAAAAAATAAGTTTGATATTCAGATTTAAAATTCAAACATTCAGTTTGATTGGAGCCAGCGTTAGCATTCAGCCAATTTCAAATTTTTTTTTTAAAGGAATGGGAGAAAATATTTATTCTTAAATCTATTTGCCTATACCCTATGCACGCGCTTGCTGGACGGACCTTTGGTGATCGGTCTTTGGTAAAGGTATATGAATTTTTCAACCCAGCGAAGAGCATATTTGAAAATATAAATAATATTATATCGTAGATTAAAATAAAATATTCTTTGTTAAAATTCACATGAGTCATTCACTCATGTGAATTTTAACAAAGAATATTTTATTTTAATCTATTAAAATGAACTTTCACGAAGTAACTGCTAAAAACCTAGATAATATTTGTAACGAGATGGATTTGTTTGTTAGGTAAAATGGAACATGAGATTTGAATTTGAATGAAAAGGAAAACAAAGGAAGGCAGAAAGGGAGGAGAAGCTTGCCTGGCGTGAGAGCCAGAAGCATGTGAATTTTGTTATAATTAATATTGTGCTGTGGTTTATTGTGTATACATTGTGAAAGAAATAAAAGTAAACATATTAAAGTGGCTGTTAATTATTAATTGTGTCAATCAGCAGGACTATAAGAAAAACCCTCACATTTTGGCGCCCAACGTAAAAGAAAAATCTGTAAATGAAATTCCTATAAGAAAATTTTTCACAAACAAAAACAAATGACAGTCGATTTCAACAAATGACATTGAAAACAATACAAAATATGAAATAATTAAAATTGAACAGATTTATGGTTGTGAAAGCATCAACACGTTTAAAAGCTAGTGAAGACATCGACTCATACAATTTAAAACAAGAAATTGCAAGTTTTAAAAGGCGGTTTTGAAAATATTGAACGGCTGTTTTGAAAATATTGAAGGCAAGAGAATTCAAATTACCTACCTACGTTCGGAAGAAATGAACATTTAAAAATGGAACACCGCGGAAGAATGAAGAATGGATATGAACCAGTTTGTTTCAAATCAGTTTAGATAAATATATATAGATGGTGTTATATTTAATTTGTATGAAAATTTTTTTGAGATGAAATGATTTATTCTCTAATTGCATAAATTGAAAATATACAGCAAATGATGAAATCTAAAAAAATAAATAATAAAAAGGATTTAGAAAGTAACACAATGGAGTCCATAAATTTTGATCCTCTCAAGTTAAAAATATCTTTTAATGGTGAAAGTGAACCAAATGAATTTATAATAAGGTTAGAAGAATTAGCCAAAGTCTACAAATTAAAATTAGATTATTTGGTAGAGTGTATGCCTATATTTTTAACAGATTTTCCGTTAACTTGGTACAGAGCAATTAACTGTGAATTTGATTGGAAAATTTTTAAAACCAAATTCTTACAACAATTTGAAAAATATGACTTTCAAAGGAATCTTAAGTTAGAAATTTTAAATATGGTACAAGGTCATGATAATGCATCTGTTTATATTTTAAAGGTAAAATCAAAAAATAATTTATTAAATAAAAGAATGCATGATAAAGAACTTATGGACATAATAATTCATGGATTGTCAGAAAAATATGCAACTTTACTGACAACATCTGAAATTAAAAATACAGAGGAATTATCTACAATATGTAGCAAGTTTGAATCATTTATAAAATTTAATGAATGTAAGAATTTAAATGTAATGAATGACATAAAAGAGAAAAATGTAATGCAAAAATGCAATTTTTGTAATAAATTAGGACATGATGAAATAGATTGTTGGACTAAAAATAGAAAATTAGATTACATACAGAATAAATGTAGAAGTTTCACAAATAATTTAGTATGCCACTTTTGTAATAAAAGAGGACATGTGGAAAGAAATTGTTTTATAAAAAATGGAAATTTTAAAAAACACACAGTAATCTGTTACTCATGTAAGCGTACAGGACATGTACAAAAAGATTGTTTTGTTAAAAATAAAAAAAGTGATTATACAGACAAAACAAAAATGAACAGAAATATAAATATACAAAACAGAACAAATACGACATACAATAGTAATTCAAAAAACTTGTAGATAGTCGGCCTTCAGTACAAACACAAAAATCAGAAATGAAGAGCTGGCTTAATTTCATTCAAATTTTTAATAAAAATTATCAAATTGCACCACTCATTTTTGCTAAACAATTTGATAAAAGACCATTTTTAACAGTAAATATTGAGAACAAAAACTTTACAGGTTTACTAGATTCAGGTGCATCTATTTCTGCAATCAATGAAAAAACATTTGATTATTTTTTACAAAGAAATTACAAAATTATAAAAACCCATGAAAGTATCTCGTTAGCAAATGGTAAAAATATAAAAATACTTGGTAAAATAAATTTAGAGGTAAAATGTGACAATCAAATAAAACATGTAGATTTTTATGTTTTACAAGGTTTACAACAAGACTTAATTTTTGGAATAGATTTTTGGATAAAATTTGAATTAGAACCGAGTTTAATAAGTAAAATTACATATTCAAATAGCAAAAATATTAGTGAATTAGGTAAAATTACAAATAGAACTAAATTAACAGATAACCAATTACAGCAATTAAAAACAATAGAAAATGATTTCAAGGACATCTCTTATGAAAAAATAGGCTTAGGATGCACAAACCTCATTGAACACAGAATTCAGACAGAAGGTCCTCCAATAAAACAAAAGTATTATCCACTCAGTCCAGCAAGACAGAGACAGGTTAACACAGAGTTAGATAAAATGTTAAAAGAAGGTATAGTTGAACAATCCAAATCTTCGTGGTCCAGTCCTGTTGTGATTGTAATTAAAAAGGATGGAACGCCTAGATTTTGTTTGGACTCTAGAAGACTCAATGAAGTAACAAAACGAGATAATTATCCCATTCCAAATTTAAATCAAGTTTTAGCAAATTTACGAAATGCCAAATATATCTCTTCAATAGATTTAAGCAAGGCGTTTTGGCAAATTCCACTAGAAGAATCGTCCAAAGAAAAAACTGCCTTCGTCGTACCAAATAGAGGGTTGTTTCAATTCACAAAAATGCCGTTCGGTTTAAAAAATTCAAGTTCTGAAACACAGCGTTTATTAGACAAGTTATTTGGACCTAAATTTGATACTAACATATTTTGTTATATCGATGACTTAATTATTATTAACGAAGATTTCAATTCACATTTAAATTTATTAAAACAAGTTAAAAATATATTACAAGAAGCAGGGTTAACGGTAAAATTTTCAAAATGTGAATTTTGCAAAGATAGTTTAAAATATTTGGGATACATTATTGATGAAAATGGATTAAGGCCAGATTCAAATAAAGTCAAGATTATAGAGGAATATCCTTCACCGAAAAATGTAAAACAACTACGAATGTTTTTAGGTTTGGTAGGATTTTATAGAAAAGTTATACGAAACTGCAGTGAGATATCATATCCACTAAATAAATTATTGAGAGGTAAAAAAGGTCAGAACAATTTTAATTGGTCAAAAGAATCTGAGGATGCATTTAATAATTTAAAATTAGCCTTAAGCACAGCCCCTGTATTAATATGTCCGGATTTCACAAAAGATTTTTTTTTACACACTGATGCCAGTAAAAATCAAGTAGCTTCAGTATTAAACCAAAATATCAATGGGTCCGAAAAGCCAATAGCATATTTTTCAAGAAGTTTGACAGTTAGAGAACAAAACTATTCGACATCAGAACGTGAGCTTCTTGCCATTGTAGAGTCAATTGAACATTTTCGATCTTATCTAGATGGGATGAAATTCAAGGTAATAACTGATCATATGGCATTAAAATTCTTGAATAAAATATCAAATCCAACAGGTAGATTAGCAAGATGGGCCATGAGACTTTCACAGTATGAATTTGAGATTGAGCATAGAAAAGGGAAAGAACATACAGTGCCAGATGTATTATCTAGGATTCCTGGTACTAAAGAAATGGAAGTAATAAATTCAAATATTGCAGATCCTTGGTATAATAATATCGCAGAAGGATGTACAAAAACACCACACAAATACAAAAAATTCAAAATGGTAGATAATAAATTATTTAAACTAATAAATGATGATAATCCTTTCACAGAGGAATATAATTGGAAAGAGATACCTATTATAGACAATAGATTAACTATAATAAAGAATCATCATGATAATGGACATGCAGGTATTTTTAAAACTTATAAATACATATCAAGATGTTACTATTGGAAAAATATGTATGCAGATATAAAAAGTTTTATAAATAAATGTCAAAAATGTAAAATGTATAAGCCGAATAATTTACCTCCAGCAGGAAAAATGGAAAATAGAAAAAGAGTGGATAGACCGTTAAAAATGTTGAGTATTGATTTGATAGGACCATTACCAAAATCAAGTACAGGTTATATACATATATTATCAATAATAGATGTTTTTACCAAATATTGTTGGTTATTTCCTTTAAGAAGAGCTACTACAGAAGAAATAGTAAAATTAATAGAAAATAAAATATTTTTAACAGAAGGAGTACCGCAAACGATAATAACAGATAATGGAAAGAATTTAAAGTCAAATGCATTTAAAGATTTTATGTACTCATATGGAGTACAGAAAATATTTTATACAACTTTATATACTCCCATGTGCAATAATGTAGAGACATATAATAGAACAATAGGATACACATTAGCTATTTTTGTTGAAAATGAACAAAGAAAATGGGATACTTTCTTAGATTCAGTACAAAGCATAATAAATAATACAGTCAATTTAGCAACAGGATACACACCTAATGTATTAGCAAGAGGTAGGGAGATTGTACTAAATGGTGAAATTCATGGTGAAATAGTAAATGATGAAATAGAATCAAAGGAAGATTTAGATAAATATAGAGATATGCATAAAGATAAAATGAAGGAATTAAACACATTATACAAAATTGTAACAGAAAATTTATGGGATGCATATAATAAAAATGCAAATTATTATAATAAAGGTAGATCAAATCGTGTCTATGATCAAGGGGATATTGTATGGCGTAAAAATTTCATACAATCAAATGCAGGGAAATACTTCTGTACAAAGTTGGCTCCAAAATTTGTCAAAGCCAGAATAGAAAAGAAAGTTAGTAAGATAGTCTATGTATTAAAAGATATAGACACAAATGTTATAAATAAATATCACATCAAGGACATAATCAAATTAGATTAAAAAAAAAAAAAAACATATTTTCATGTGTATGAAAAATTTGAGGTGATGAATGATACGGTGAAAGTTGATATAAAAGTGATCAGTGAAAGAATGAATTATGAAACATTGCATGAATGAAGGTATGAAACATAAATTAAACAAAGTATTACATATGAAGGTAAAGTTTTTTTTTTAAAAAAAAAATTGATGGACTGATAAATTTATTAATGAAAAATAAATTTGAAATAAATTTAAATATTGGAAAAGATGTGATACATGTTTAAAAAAAAAAAAGTTATCTTAATGAATTGATTAATTAACTGGTGAATGTTTATTATGTATTGTTATTTGATTATTTTGAATTGTTGAATTAAGTATTTAAAAAAAAAACAAATATTTGTTTATAATATTGAATATGAAATTTGTGTAAAAAAATAAATATATTAATTTTAGTATGAAAATAATTGGTATTGTTAAAAAAGGTATTAATGACTGAATAATGTATCAGAAACAGGTTTTTTTTTTTATTTTCATATTTTTGAAATTTATCCTTAAAATAAAACAAAATATGTGGCGCCGGCTGAGCATTATGATACATTATTTACTCATTGTAAAAGAAAAAAAAAAAATTGGGAATGTTTTTTTTTTATGAGAGGAAGGAGGTGTATTGTAACGAGATGGATTTGTTTGTTAGGTAAAATGGAACATGAGATTTGAATTTGAATGAAAAGGAAAACAAAGGAAGGCAGAAAGGGAGGAGAAGCTTGCCTGGCGTGAGAGCCAGAAGCATGTGAATTTTGTTATAATTAATATTGTGCTGTGGTTTATTGTGTATACATTGTGAAAGAAATAAAAGTAAACATATTAAAGTGGCTGTTAATTATTAATTGTGTCAATCAGCAGGACTATAAGAAAAACCCTCACATATTATATCGTGTTCTACCAGGATTCGAACGCACAACCTTCCATTTAAGAGTCTAAGAGCGTTACCACTAGACTATGGACCGCTCATATGCATAGTTAAGGACTCTTTTTGGACTACCAAATCAGAAATACACTGTAAATATACTACTTATTCAAGAGTAAAGACCAATAAGATAGTTTCATAGAAAAAAAGATTAGAAATTGTCAGTTTTAGTTCATTTATTTTGACATTACTATCAGTCCATTATAATATATATTCAGTACACTCAAAGCACTTTCTACAACTAAAAATAGCTATTATACAATTTTACTAGATAAAAATACACTCAATTCTTCCATACATTTGATTTCTATGTAAAAATTATATATCTTCTCATTTCAAAAGCACTTTTGGTAGAATAGGAGTTTTAGGCTTAACACGGCTGGCTGATGATGCTGGAGAGTTGCTTTCCGGGATCTGTTGCCGTGGTCTGTGGGAGCTGGAGCTTCTGGACATTTCGCCCATGCTAATGATGGGCTTCTTCAGCGTGAAAGTGAAATGATTAGACTGTGATGACCTTTCATCATTTCACTTTCCATTTTAGACGTTTCACTCTTGTAGATATGGGCGAAACGTCTAGAAGCTCCAGCTCTTACAGATCTCGGAAAGCAACACTCCTGCGCTTTTTAGTAGAGTTAGATATCAGTCGTATTAAACCAAAGATGGTAATCTAGAATTATTATAAATTAGATAAATTTATTGATATACAGGAAATCATTTTCGTATCTCATTTCCCAACAAAACCCTACATTTCCAACTTTGCTTCTATGCGACTCATATAGTTGTAGTCCTTATTATTTAAAGGTAAGTATGTTGAACTATGTCTTGGAAGTCTTAATATTACAAAAAAAGATTAGTCTAAAAATAATAAATTAACAAAATGTAAGTAAGTATGTACCTATATAATATAAACTCATATTTTGTAGCTGCTCTATAAATTGAATACAAGTATATTTTTCAGTTTCTGTCCCAATATTGGAGTTTGCACATTCAAATCTGTGGAAAAAAATGCGATGTCACTTGGCTGGGCTAGACGAAGGACTACAAGCACTACAAACGTAGCTTGAATTCTGATGTAGTGTGAATGTTGAAAACAGTGAGCAATTAGCTATCTATGATACGGTACTGCCATAGTTATTTATAAGTCTTTTTTTTTACATTTTAAACGGACTTCCCTCATTCCAAATGGGCAAAAAAATGTGACATGACTTGGCCGGGCTACAGACAAGACAGTCATATCGTCCCCTCAGTGCTTGTTTGTCTTATCAGAGGTAATTTCACATGAGCAATGTTTGTATGTGTACTAGACCAATGTGTCTTATGAAAACTGGAAATTGATTTAAAAAATATCTAAAAAAACTCTTACATTACTTTTTTTCTTAGCTCAGATTGTGCAGAATGTGATTCTCAAGGCAATTTCATCGAAAGGTCATCTTTGAATCAAATGTTAGATAAGCCAAACAAGCACTGGCGAGACGATATGTCCATACGAATAAATAATTATGAAGGCAGATTGAAAAAAAACTACAAGCTATGTATTGCATTAAGAACACCTGTCATTGAAATATATTTCACAAAGCTGTAAAAAAATCCTGATAATCGGGAATTCATTTTTTTTTTGACTAGCTGTGACATCACAACGCTGAGGGATATTTTGAACGTGCCGACTTCAAATGTTGAATGCAATGAAATGCTAGTTATAACAGACGAAACTGCAATTTATGGTAAATGACTTTTATACATCTTATAGATTATATTATTGATTTGGAGTAGGTATATTAATTGTCTTGTCTTGTTGTCTTGTATCCTGCCGCCTTTCCTCTAGGGGTGGCCAGTACCTCCACACAAGTGCCTCCACTTGACTCTGTCCTTGCATACTTCTTTCATCTCATCTTTAATTAAATACATTTATTGGATTAATCTGATAAACTATTAACCTAGATGTAATATTCTAAATGAACATGGTAGAGGGGCATTGCCCCAAGGTTAAAGGTACATTACGACAGATCAACAAATGATTAATAAACATAATTTTTAAGTATGTAAGTGAACAAAGAAAAAAAGCAACAAATTAATATTTTTTTAACCAGTAGACTTACACATACTGCACGTGAACTGACAGAATAAAAACTCAAATTTCAAATAAACGTGTGCCCTGCAGTTGTTGTAGATCATCCCTGAAACAGAGGTGACAGTGGAAAACCAATTTTTATAGTATGGGTGATAAGGTTTATAATCTACCTAAAAGTGAAGGAACCCAATGTTTCTACATCACAAAAAGGTTAAGATCCGCTGGTTTAATCAAAAGAAAAAAAGTGGCAAGAATGTATTTTTAGTGATGTAATAAATGAAAGCAAAAATAACTGCGTAAAATAATATAAAAATGGTAATTTTCTTAATGTTAAATTTTAGGAATACAATGGTCCTTTTCGCAATATATTTCTTCAAAAATATACAAAATAGAATCTTTGGACCAGAAGCTTATCAACGACAATACATAATACCCCTACAAATAAAAAATTATGAGCATTCCAATTAAAATAAATACAGAACTTATTTCAATTATTTGATACAATTAAGAGAAATAAAAATGTAAAGCGGCATGTTTAAAGTAAGTACTATTTTACAATCGCACAGCATATCGTTTCTATTCTACAAAACACTCCAAAATAATGGTTATTTGGAGATTATTGACTTTGAAGTTTTAGTTAACTTGGAGCTGTTGAGCAATTGCTTGTGTCTAGTAATTGCTACAAGGCTTCAAGATGCTGAAGGTGCCAATGTTCAAGGCGTACTTTCTTTAATTATGTATATGCCATGTATAATTTTAACTTGAATGTTCATATTTTGGAACACGGGATTTACAAATTTTGTCTACTATAAAATTACTTTAAAAAGGTAACTATGTCTTTCATTATGGCAATATTTATATACAATTGGCTGCCGTACTTCCCGATGACTTTGGAACATGCCTGGACGTGTCAAGTTTGGAATACGACTGACGAAGGACCGGGCAACAGCAAATTGAATTCAGCAAAGTGTTCAGGGAAGTGGAGCTGTCACTTCGAAAGAGACCTGAGGAGAAATCCTCGGAAGACGTGGTCCCGATGAACGTTTGAAGATCACTCTTCGGAAAGCCGTCTTTGTAATACTTTTTGATTGTATCGTAAGCGTCCATTATTACGGAAATGAATAAACTGAGCACAACATATATGTACAAGCTGATGAAGGAATATAAATAGGCTCGGCTGAACCACCACAGCATCGGAGACTTCATGGACATGATGGAGAATGTGGCAAACATGTCATCTCCGTTCACAAGAGAAAATAAGCATTCAGAAGTGGACGCTAAGGATCGGAACTTCATGTGGTACGGACCGAGGATCAACCAACCGCAGAAAGTAAACCCTGCATAGATTAAGAGTGCACATATTAAGAAGCGGGAGATCTTAGGTCCTGCTCTCTTCAGGGTTAAAATAACAACATTATACGTTTTAAAGAAACCTAGATATCTCAGCACGCCAAACCACACGAGCAAGTTCCCTATTCCCAGTAAGAGAGAACAGATATTCCATTGGTCGTTTTCAAATTGTTTTCTTTCTATTTGTTCTTTGATGGCAGATCCCATGATGATGAATACATCGTTGATGATGATCATTATATACCACATGTTGAGAAACTCTAGTTTACCGTCGACGCTCAATTCCCTGTCGTACATGTTCCTGAAGAAATGAACGGTGATGTTCTTGAGTTGTTGCGCTCGGTAGATGGCGCGGCTGCACAGAACAAATGATATGGAACAGATGAGGATCACAAATATGTTTAACGTGCTTCGGAGCGCTTGATCTAGTTTATTTTCCGACTGGTAATCCACGTCTCCTTTGCAGAACAGCCTGTAAGCGTCCGCGTCCAAGCTCAACACCATCTGTCCGTCGTGGTCTTGATTGTTGAACGAGATCACAATGTCAAACTTGTAGCAATCTGGCGGAGTGATGGGTCCAGCGGCTTTGAAGTTTACAGTCTTCAGCGAAAAAGTGATTTCTGCTCTCACTAAAGCGGAGAAATTAATGTCGATATCTTTCGACATTAAAAATTCTTTTGACGTTACATTCGGTTTCTTTGTTATGTTGATGCAGGTTTCTTCTATTTGCGAGTTAAAGGAAAAGCTTTCGTTGAAGCCGTGGATGGTGCCTTCCTTGTAGCGGTAGAGACAGAGTTTAGGATCTATCATGGAGTTGTCCTCGCTGTTGTAGGAATAAGAACCGATGGCGTTTGATATGTTGGAATACCCGTCGTAAGCAAAGTCTATTGTGTCGTAGAATTCATCGACTTGGTACAAAGCCAGCGGTCCAGCGCTCGGCGGGTAAGCGTCTACCTCTCTGGTAGAGTCCCAGCCTTTGAGGAACAAGTGCGAGAAGGTGATTCTGCTGTCCCACGTGTAGTTGACGTGGTTATAGCGGCTGTGCGCGAACAAACAAAGCTGAAACGTGACGAGAATTATTTTGATGACTTGAACGATGAACTTGTAAGGAAATCTCCGCTTGGCTTCCCATTTTTCAATCGGATTCATGAAGAAGAACTGCAGCTTGCGTCGCATCTTCTGCTCCAACTGGATATTCATGGTGGTAGAGTTGGAAGTCGACGCGTGACCTGCCATGTTTTCTTGTGTTCGGATCACATTCCCAGCGAAGAAATTCGGGTCGTCTTCGCTTTCTGAAATGGTGTTCTCATCGGGAGACGAGACGATATTATCCATTTCTAAATCTGACCAATACAAAAATGGAACTCTGGTGTAAGAAATTTTTTGATCTCACAAAATCACCAACGGCAGCGAATCAGTTCTTGTAGGTTGATGTGCAACACTGTGGAGGTTTTCACAATAAACTCGAGAGTCTCGTAATATTGAAATATGACCTTTTGATACGCATTACTAATGTACACAAACACAACGTAATGTACTCTACCCACGACCACAGACCCACGACAAGCTGAACTGCACAAAAAAACATGAAGGTTAGGCTCAGTTTAGACACACGAAAATTTTTTGAAAAAGTTTCGATAGTGACGTCAGACAGCGATTTTTAGCGGCAACTATCGGTTTCCCGTCTCCACACACATTTGAACAAAATATTTTTTGAACAAATCAGAATCTTTTTCTTCTAATGGCATTTAGCTGTTGCGGTTTATTCAAACATCGAATGGGATTAAAATAATGTGGGAATTCAATTATTTTAATACGTGTTAAGTTTAACTATGCGTCGGTAAAAAAAAAGAATCATACAGATAATTTAAAATTCATCGCGGTGTTGTACAAACTGGCTGAATATTCCAATGTTAGTTGTGAAAATATATTACGGGTTCTTAACCTCAAAAATATTTTTATGAAACAGAATGCAATATTGCAATTGTGTCATTAATATTGCATTGGTATTTTATATTGTGTTCACATTATATTGTGTCATTGTTTTTATTTACTTATTTGCCGAGACCAACATTAAATTTAAAACTTCCCTTACGACTGAAATTATTTACGACTTATAAAAATAGTTGATTAACATGTTTCTTCCATGAAAAGTTTCACGGAATCATTTCATAATTAAAACGTTGCAATGGAAAAAACACAGTTGTGAAATAAAATTGTTTTTAATCCAAAAGTAAGAACAAACTCAATTTAATTATTACCTACTTCCTTTTTCTTTTCAAGGGGTTAACAATTATTTTATATTTTCCAAATTGTTTTTAGTTTTCACAGAAAATAAAGGTTTTCGAGTTTTAAATTAACAAAAAAAATTAAAATACCTACCAAAATTGTCGAGTCCATAGCATTATTGTCTTTGACTTTTCAGACATTTTAGCTCCGAAGTGGAAATGTCTGACAACTCAGTCTGACCAACACTACGAAATAAGCGGGTCATGCGACGAGACGTTCGCGCCAGTAGGCTCTTGGCTGGGGAACCGGAAATACATGAATGGTGGTAAATTTAAATTGGCTGCAAGGCGGTAAATTTAAATTGGCTGCAGTTTGAAAATATTATTCTGAGCTCCTTGACTGATAGGTTGGTACGAGGCTGACCACCCGTGCTGTAAAAATCGGTTTACTTTTGCCAATGCCACCCCGGTTCAGGGAACGGCGGCAGGAGTTGCAAGGTTTAGGTCCATGTGAGGTTTTCTTTATTTGTATGCACACATGCAGAATGTGTAGGCGCGAACCTACATGTGCCTGTCTGTAGGCATGCATTTCATATGAGCCTTAAATGCTTACATATCCTTGCAGCTTAGATTATAGATTATAGATAGTATTAAAATCATGATATTATATAGCCGTTATTATAATGGCGGTAAATTTAAATTTCTGGCAGTTTGAAAATATAAATCTTAGTATTAAAATTATATTATTAGGTATTATTGCAAAAAATGTCTTTCAAATTTAAATTAAATTAAAATTTATTTTCACTAAATTTTGTATTTTTAGTTAGGCTTTTGGCTTTTGTTATTATATAGACTTTATTATAATGGCAGCAAATTTAAATTTGTGGCAGTTTGAAAATATAAATCTTAGTATTAAAATTATGTCATTAGGTATTATTGCAAACAAGTTTAACTTTTAAAATAAGGGCTATTGAATCTGTAACTGTAACTGTAACTGTAACTCTGTCGCCATTCCGCTAGGGGTGGCCAGAGCCTCTGCAGAGTTGCCTCCATTTTTTCCTATCCTGACATACCTCTTTCAATTCCTTCATATCCATCACCTTTTTCATGCATTTTCTTCTTTTACGCTCACTTTGTATATCCCATTCTTTCACAATCTCCTCAATCTGATCACTCCATACTTTTCTCGGTCGTCCCTTCCCTCTTTTTCCTTTCACACTTTCTTTGTATACATACTTTGTCAGGCTATCATCTTTCATTCTTTCCACATGCCCAAACCATCTCATCACATTCTTTTGTACTTTAACTTTCACATCCTCTTTCAAATTACATTCTTTTTTTACCCATTCATTCCTAACTCTATCCCTCAAAGTTTTTCCTGTCATACTTCTCAAATGCTTCATTTCCACCGTACATACTTTACTCATTTCGCTATCATTCACTGTCCATGCTTCACTTCCATACATCAAAGTCGGTAACAATATGCCATTGTGTACCGCCATTCTCAGATCCATCGTCAATCGCTTGTTCTTTGCTATTCTTCCTATTGCACCGACCACTTGCTTTCCCTTGCACACCCTATTCTCAAGTTCTCTTGTCATCTTTCCATTCTTTTCAAACATACTTCCCAAGTATCTAAATTCATCCACAATTTCAACTTTTGTACCATTCAACATAATCGTGCATTCTTCAGTTTCATCCCTTCTGTCAAAAATCAGTACTTTCGTCTTACTTGCATTAATTTTCAACTTGCTTGCACACAGAACATGGTTCAAACTAGAGAGCATTGTCTGGAGTTCCGCTGCTGAATCAGCAATTAATACTGCGTCATCAGCATAAAGCAGAACTCCGACTTTTCTCTCTCCAATTTGTATGCCATGTCCTTCCAGATTCGCTTGTTTAACACAATGATCCATGATTATATTGAATAACCATGGGCTCATTATGCAACCCTGTCTCACGCCTTTGTACACATTAAAATACTCGCTGTATTCTCCATCCACCCTGACACACGCCCTGCTATTTACATAGATGGCGCGTATCGCATTTAAAAGTGCTTTGTTTACACCATACTTCTCTAGCACACACCACATCATACTTCTATCCACCGAGTCGAAGGCTTTCTCAAGATCTACGAAAGCCACGTAGACCTTTTTATTAACGGCCAGCTGTTTTTCGACTATCTGTCGAAGCGCGAATATCTGGTCTACGCAACCTCTTTCTGGCATAAAGCCAGATTGTATATCTGAGACCTTCTCCTGGGTGGATAATCTTACCCTATGGATAAGAATCTTGCATAGCACTTTACCTGGCACACTAAGAAGGCTGATCGGTCTGTAGTTACGGCAGTCTTTTTTGTCGCCTTTACCTTTGTAAATTGGCACAATGACCGCCTCTCTCCAGTCCGATGGAACCTCCTTGACACTAACACACAATTCGCAAAGCTCTTTCATCCATTCGATCACACATTCTCCTCCCGCTTTCAACATCTCAGGTCTCACACCATCCACACTTGCAGCCTTCCCATTCTTTAATTCCTTTATAACCTTTCTTACTTCTTCTTTCGATATTTTCAAAACATTACCCTCATCATATTCTCCTTTCACAGTTAAATCACATTCATCTTCACCAAAAACCTCATTAAAATATTCTTTCCATCTCTTTTTTACATCTTCTTTATTCCACAGAATGTCTCCGCTGACATTTTTGATTCCCGGAGTTGTGGACTTACAACTTTCGTTGTTTTGTCTCACCCAGCTCCAAAACATCTTTTTATTGTCAGAGAAGTCATTCTGTGCTCTTTCACTTAATTTCTCTTCCATACTTCTCTTACTCATTTGAACTTCATTCTTCGCTAGCCATTTTTTCCTCTTGTACTCGGTCTCTAACATTTTATTCTTTCTATCATTAATCCATTTTAAATAACTATCTTTCTTCTCTTTCACTGCTTGTTTAACCTTATCGTTCCACCATTCATTGCCTTTTCTATGCCCAATCGTCACTTCTCCGCATACTTTCTTTGCACTTTCAACCAAACATGTTTTAAATGTTTCCCACATTTTTCCTACACATGCATTCTTCGCCAATTCCTTGCATTCGTCCGATTTCAAAATCTGGCTTACTTCCACTTCAAAATCATTCCTCACACTTTCATCATCTAGTTTTTCTACCTTTATTCTTTTCATCTTAATAACTTTCGTTCTTTTCAACATTTTCACTTTACCTATCATAACTGTGGCACACAAGAGATGATGGTCTGATCCCACGGATACACCTTGGTAGACTCTGACATCTCTTATGGCACCTCTCATACATTCTTCCATACATATGTAGTCAATGACAGTGCGAGTATTTGGCCCATACCACGTATATGTGTGCACGTCTTTATGTTTAAACCAGGTATTTGATACAAACATACCATGCTCCACACACATGTCGACAAGACGTCTCCCACTGCCATTAATGACACCTCTTCCATTTGGTCCTACGACCCTCTCATATTCATCCTTTCTTCTACCTACCCATCCATTCATGTCACCAAGAAGCAATAACTTTTCATTCTCGTCTTTCATTCTGACTGTGTCATCAAGCATATCCCAGAATTCATTTTTAGTCTCCATACATTCTGAATCTACTGGCGCATAGCATGCAATGAGTAAAAAGTTCATACTTCCATACCTGATCCTCACTAGAAGAATCCTAGGAGAGATCCATTCATAATTCCTTACATAATTTCTCACACTCTCAATTATAATCACACCAACACCCTGTCTAGGGCATCCATCTTTCACTCCCGAGTAAATGAATAAACTACCATTACTCAGAACTTTCTCCCCTTCACCTTTCATCTTGGTCTCAGTCACACATAGAATTTTAATCTTCCTGTCATTCATCTCTTTCTCTAACTCTTGTTCTTTGTCCTTCATTCCTCTTACGTTTAAAGTTCCAATTTTCCATTCATCTTCTTGCTTACGTCTACTGTTACCAGACGGAAGTGATTTCTTCAGTCTGGTAAAAGCTTTGGCAACCCTGCAGGGGCCATTTGACACTCCCAAAGCTTCACGGCGACAGAACTTGTCAGATTCTGTGCGCCTTTGTCCCTCCATCAAACCATCCTAACCAGACAGACTCGATGGAAAAACAAAATTGTCATAATACTAAAAAATATATAAATAAAATCTAAACTACAGTTATGTGTCGTTTGACACAAGTCTTAAATATATAAAAATAACCGCTAAGAGTGCCTCCCGCCCCTGAGCACAGTCAGCAGAGCCACGCAAAGCTAAGAGCGCCTCCCTCACCCGCTACAGCCAGCAGAGACACGCACCTCTAAGAGCGCCTCCCTCCCCTGAGCACAGTCAGCAGAGCCACGCAAAGCTAAGAGCGCCTCCCTCACCCGCTACAGCCAGCAGAGACACGCACCTCTAAGAGCGCCTCCCTCCCCTGAGCACAGTCAGCAGAGCCACGCAAAGCGAATCTCGGGATTATAATACTAAAATTTAAAGATAACTGATTTATATTTTGAATTTAAATTTGCCGCCGTTATATATGGGTCATATAATCACATTTTTATTTATTTATTTAGAACAGGCCTGGCCAACCCACGGCCCGCGGGCCGCATGCGGCCCGCGGCGCCTTTACGTGCGGCCCGCGGTCAAGTGTGATGAAAAATAAAAATGAAATATAATAAAAATAAAAATAGGGCGTCTATAACAGACGTAAATCTGGAAAACCAGTTAAGGTGTGTAACTTCAAATATTGAAATACCTAGATTTAGAAAAATTAAGTAAGCGAAAAGAATCTCAAATCTTGCACTGAAAGGAGAAGTCCCTGATAATTGGTTTTATTTGTAATATTATTTTGAAATGAAAAATTAAGAATTTTTTCCTCTATGAAGTTAAGGATTAATTAATAATTTTCGTTGTTAAAATATTTTTCTATTGTTGAATTGTTTTTAATGTTGTTTCCTACATAAATACATTTTTTGTTGTTGGTTCAATGCGTGTTTTCTTTTCACATCTGGTTGTGGTTTCTAATCTAATCTAATCTAATCTAAGCTGCAAAGATATATATCATTTAAGATTTACATTAAATGCATTCCCACAAGCAGACATGTACATAATTTCGCGCTAACACATGCCGCATGTGGACCTGCAATATAAAAACCCAATCTCAAATGAACATAAGCCCTGCAACTCTTACCGTCCTTCCCTGAAACAGGGGTGACATTGGCAAAGTGAACCTTTTTTTTTTTTTTACAGTATGGGTGGTCAGCCGCATACCAACCTATGTATAAGTCAAGGAACAAACATCACAAATTACATTTTTAAAATTAATAAACAATAATATGATATAAACATGGACATGGACATCAAAAAAAAAAAAAAAACAGTGGTTTCGTTTTTTTATATAATTTGTTTTGTAAAATGTTTGTATGTGTGGCCCTTGGGGAAATTTTAGGCGCCAATAGGCATCAATGCGGCCCGGGTGCAATTTGGGTTGGCCAGGCCTGATTTAGAACAATACAATAATGGATAGGATACTTCAGAATATAAAAAATATGAAAATAAATAAAATTACGTATTACTCCAATTACATGTTGACATTAAAAGATACCAAGATTCTAAAATAATAAAATTAGTTTCACTCATAAAAATAAGTAAAGTAATAAATAAGATACAAATAGGTAAAAATAGTTGCGCACATTTACCTTTACAATAAATAGATTGCAGAAACTCACACACACACATCCATTTACTCACAATAGTGATATATATTTAATAGCTAAAAAAATACCAAATCTATAACAAAAAAAAATCAATTTAATTTAAATTTGAAAGACATTTTTGCAATAATACCTAATGACATAATTTTAATACTAAGATTTATATTTTCAAACTGCCACAAATTTAAATTTGCTGCCATTATAATAAATGCTATTTAATAATATGATTTTAATACTCAGATTAATATTTTTAAACTGCAGCCAATTTAAATTTACCACCATTTATATATTTCCAGTTCCCCAGCCAAAAGACTAACTAAAAATACAAAATTTAGTGAAAATAAATTTTAATTTAATTTAAATTTGAAAAACATTTTTGCAATAATACCTAATAACATAATTTTAATACTAAGATTTATATTTTCAAACTGCCAGAAATTTAAATTTACCGCCATTATAATAACGGCTATATAATATCATGATTTTAATACTCAGAATAATATTTTCAAACTGCAGCCAATTTAAATTTACCGCCTTGCAGCCAATTTAAATTTACCACCATTCATGTATTTCCGGTTCCCCAGCCAAGAGCCTACTGGCGCGAACGTCTCGTGTCATGCGGCATTTTTTAAAAATCATTATAATATCAAAATTGCCAGCAACTGTCACTGCGGAGCGGCCATCTTGCTTGACGTCACTATCGAAACTTTTTCAAAAAAATTTCGTGTGTCTAAACTGAGCCTTAGAAGATCCTGTTGAAGTTTTTTAGATCTTCAAAGATCTGAATCAGCAAGAAATGTGAGTATTCTAGAGACAGCTTGCTAAGCACAATTGAATAAATATTTTATTTTCAAGGAAATTTATAAAATTGAAAGGAAAATACAGGAAAAATATGAGTACATTTATACTTTTTGAAGATGAAAAAAATAATAAACATTCAATAATCTTCACCATTGACAGAAATAACACAACGGCTCTTTTCTTTCAGACGTCAAAAATTTTCATTTAGATCCGGATCCCATATTATGCACACAGATCGAGCTTTATAAACATAAAAAAGATTTTTTCAAATAAATAATATAGAAAATGTTTGTATTATTTAATGAAATTTTAAGCAAAATATTTGTTTCACTTGATTTTAAATATTCTTTGATAGTTTAAAGCGAAGATAGGTAATAGTGTCACGTAAGCCGATAATAATACCTTCAAGTACATACGTACTCACTGAAGGAAAAACATTCAACATTGTCAAAAGAAATAATATGTCGCGCTTGAATAGTTCAATATACGAAAAAAACCTTCGTCATTAGTGATAGTGAAATAAACAGCCAACATTTAGAGCGTTAGTTATGGCTAATGTATCAATAAGCAATCTAATCAACGAGAACAGGTACGATTGAAAAAAAAAACCCGATCTATTTTTCTCCATTACATTGAGGTTAATAAGTAAAAGTGTGTCACATTGAAAATGTACTTTATATTCATATTTATACCCCGTTTCTCATTTCAATTCCATTCCCTTTGTTTTTTTTCATCCAATAGAAAAGCCATTGCTATTGCATTTCACAAAATGTTGCGTTTTTTTCATAAAATATTATCAGCGCTGTTATCCTATTTTTTACCATTTGATAATTATAATCAATTATAAATGCATCACAGTTTAATTTGCGTATTTAAACTTGTAAAAAAGCAAAGTTACATTTTGTACAGTTGCTTGAATATTCAATTGATATTTTTTTTTACAGAAATTGGAAAAATAAATCTACCCACTTGTGTTGTATGAACTAAGATGTTAGCTAAGAGCCCGTTCCCACTTGTCGGGTGTCGGATCCGTATATTCATCGGAGGTTCCAGTTGTAGAACATTTCGGACAAAATCGGTTTCCGACAAGTGTGAATAGCTCGATACATAATGTTCTGTCACTGGAACCTCCGATTAATACACGGATCCGACACCCAACAAGTGGGAACGGGCTCTTAGTGTACAATACTGTTTTCTAGAAAAGCAAATAAGATATTTTGTCTTTGTCATTTGTGTCGACTCCTTTGTGATGAAATATGACAAAGATAAGATAAGTTATCTATTCCTTGACTTATAGGTTGGTATGTGGCTGACCACCCATACTGTAAAAAATGGTTCACTTTGTCAATGTCACCCCTGTTTCAGGGAAGGGCGGCAAGAGTTGCAGGGTGTATGTTCATTTGAGATTGGGTTTTAATATTGTAGGTCCACGTGCGGCATGTGTAAGCGCAAACTTATATGTGTCTTCTTGTGGGAATGCGTTTAACATGAATCTTAAATGTAGTATATCTTAAGTATAGATTATAGATAGAGTGCCACATATACCTCTCATTAATAATTATAACATCTTTCGGTTCTATTCACACATAGCAAATCCCTGGCTCAGCGGCTACCTAACATGAATTTTCTGTACAAAAAAACATGGATTCATGGATCAGTTATGGAACAAACGTGTTGTGAATAGCTCTATTTGAGTTATGGCTGTTTTATCAGCACAATTTGCAGCTTATCTGCATTATTAAATATTTACTTTGTTTATGTTTTCAGGTTTAAGAATACAAGCTTCCTAAACATAGCCTTGTATTTCCCCATCGGCATAGTGTTGTTGGTGTTCAGACTCGGCGTAGGCATCCTTGTATGGCTCACCTCAGCGATATTACCGGAAATATCCTCTCTGAGGTTGATGATCTCAAATGTCACCTGCTTCACATTAGGTAAGTCGATCGACCTTACTTTCACCAGAGTGAATGCATCAGACTGCAGTGGAGAAATGTGCAGTCTTGATGCCCGAGGCAAACATGAGCGTTGTTCTTCTTCTTCCCCTCCTCCTTCTTTTGAAACTCATCAAAGGAAAACTTTTTTTAGAAGCATTGTTCCTTGACTTATAGGTTGGTATGCGGCTGACCGCCCATGCTGTAAAAATGGTTCACTTTGCTAATGTCACTCCTGTTTCAGGGAAGGACGGCATGAGTTGCAGGGTGTATGTCCATTTGAGATTTGGTTTTTATGTTGTAGGTTCACATGCGGCATGTGCAAGCGCGGACTTGTACGTGTCTGCTTGTGAGAATGCATATAATGTGAATCTCCAATGTAACATATCTTTGCAACTTAGATCACAGATTAGGGATCATTGTTATCATATTCTCGACAGGCTTGTGTGGACCTTGGCTGAATCAAGGATTCTCCGCCACTGCTACCTGTCCATCACCTTTGCTCTCAAGCTATGTATGTCTGCCTTGGCTGCATCTGCGTTGACACTGTCCATCCATTATCTTTTTGGCCCTTCTGGTCTCCTAATTATGTGACGAGTCCACTCTTTTACGTCATCCATAGCGCAGCAGGTGGCCGGCTTAACTTCAGTTAAGGTTTGATCTGGAATTCTGTTTGGAGAATACCGCTTAACATAAGCTGAGTTAAGCCTTGGTAAAATAGCTAAGAGAATACCGCCATTACCATGCGAAATTACACGCAATAAAATACTTAATCAACGATTTCTCAAATCAGTGAATCAGCACTTATTCTGTTTTACCTTTAATAATAATAATAATAAAACAATATTTATAGTGCCGTTTTGTGATAAATCACTGCAAGGGCACTGTTCAACTGTAACATCTCCCAAACAAACATGTCTTCAATCCCGACTTAAATGCTCTTGCACTCTCTTAAAGTTGGCGATATATTTATATCTAATTTTGCTTCTTTTCTGATCTTATTTTAAAAATCTGCAGTAATGCTGGAATATCTTTTTGAACTTTACCAACAGATGAAACATCAATTTGTACAACGGAAGATGGTAGAAGTATCTTCAAACTTTGACAGCTTGCATAATGCTAACCGCACAAGGTTCAAATCTCACGCTCATGACATCTATGCTTGTCACCCACAGTCAAACTGTTAAATTTCTCATTTGAAGACAATGTTTCTTAGCTGTGTTATGAAAAAAGTATGCAAGAATGGGAAGAAGTGGAAGCAATTGCAGAGGCTCTAGCCAACTGTAGAAGATAATAATAATAATAATAATACAAGATTTTTATAGCGCCTTTCATGACTCTTGGTCATCCCAAAGGCGCTTGCTCATATGAGCGCGCGAACATGTGGGTCTTCAACCCTTTTCTAAAAGTGCTCTCCAGATCCATTTCGCGCAGGTCATCTGGGAGGCCGTTCCATATCGTTGGAGCAGCCACCTTGAAGGCTCGATCTCCAAAAACGGTCTTCTTTTCCCTTCTTGGAAACTCTATCCGACTGCGACATGATGCTGCTGATCGCAGTGTTGCTGTTCTGCTGCTTGTGGTGGCTGCAGCTATCATGTTTATTGAACATTTGGGTGCAGTCCCACGCAGGCTCTTGAAGACCAGCAACCCTATCTTATACTGGACTCGTTCATAGTATGGATAGAGCTACAAATGTTTTTCTTGTAACTTTCAGGTGCATATGTAAGGTGCGAGGGCCGGAGAGATGAGAAGACACACCTGATTGTTTCAAATTATGTTTCCATATTTGATTCGTTAGCGCTGCGAGTCACGGCCAGCACCATAAGTGTGAGTTGTCATCGGTTTTTTAATTGCAAGCAATTTTGTATAAGCTTTATTCAGTAAGTCGTTGATTCTGCAAAATATTAGTTATGTTCTGTTTTACTTCTTTCATCAAATATACCGGTTAAAAATTACCGGTCCGTAGTCCAGTGGTAACACTTCGGACTCTTAAATGGAAGGTTGTGGGTTTGAATCCTTGCGGAGCACAAAAAAATACCATTTATATTTTCAAATTTGCTCTTCGCTGGGTTGAAATATTCATAATTTTTTACCAAAGACCGGTCATCAAAAGATCCATCTAGCCTCACAGCAACTGGGTCTTGCTTGAGAATTGGCGCTTTTTACAGCGACGACCAAGCTCGCAGAGGGCTCTTGAGGTGTTATACACACAAAAACAGCGCTCACCAAATAAATCAGCCAATTTTTTGTTTTTAATACTTATATCAGAAGAAAAGTGTCCTAAGACAGCGGTTTCCAAACTGGGGGGCGCGCCACCCCTAATGGAACGGCGGCAGGATACAATACAGTACAGTTCAGAATCATTACAAATCTATTTAAAAAGAAAAGAAATAGAGAAGTGAATTATTTGTTGATATTTTGCAGCCGAGTAAATGGGATCTCCCTCCTCCGTTGGCCTGGGCTTTGGGGATCAGGAGCATGGAAAGCGGTCCTTCCAATGAGCAGCAACGGGACGCCATCAAGTAAGGAGAATGCTGCATTATCTTCAATAAATATCTCATGTGTATTTACACATCCGTGTTGTCAACAACGATACCATGTTGGAAGCACCGGTTCTCATCAGATCACCGTAGTTAAACAACATTGGGCGCGGATGCTACTTGGATGGGTGACGGCTCAGGTACACCGCGTGTCGTTGGCATTTCTTGGACCGGTCCGTAGTCCAGTGGCAACACTTCGGACTCGTAAATGGAAGGTTGTGGATTCGGATCCCGGCGGAGCACAAAAAATATAGACTTTAAATTTCGAAATTCGCTGGGTTGAATAAATTCATGAAACCTTTACCAAAGACCGGTCACTTAAAAGGTCCATCCAGCCTTACAGCATCTGGGTCTTGCTTGAGTATTGGCGCTTTGTAGCGACGACCAAGCTCGTTCACCTCTGCGGCACTACAGCAAGTGTCATAGACCCCTAGAGTCTCTAGAATCAAGGGAGTCTCCCGCACAGGATTTCTTAATCAAAAAAAAAAAAATATCCAGCACCTTAATTCTCTCACTTTTGTTAGCTAGATGGTCAGTCGCAATTTGATTGAACAACGCTCAGTTCTGCAGTCAGGAAATTGAAAAAGGCCACCTGAAAAGGAAATGTAAATACTAACGAGTGTATTCCCTTTCCACAGGTACCTCTACTTGTAGCAATTACTCGACACAAGCAATGACTTCTTTCTTCTTAATCTTGTTCCTCATTGCTGAGGGTTGTGACCCGTGTGGAAGCAACCACTCTTTTACAGTTCTCTCTTGACTGCGCTGCCCGTAGCGCTCCAACTACCGCTGCTGTCTTCGTTTGATCGGTCCATCGTGCGGGGGATCTTTTTCTTCATCTCTTCTCCTCCAAGCCACTGATCACAACCAGTCGTTCCAGGCTATCCTCATTGCCACGGACAACGTGTCCAAAGAACTCAAGAATATGGCGTGCACATATATTATAGCCAGAGTCAAGCCATCCGAACGTAGCTCTCGACAAATGGACTCGTTGGTGCCTCTAACTGTCCATGGGATTCGGAGCATGCGCCTTCAGCATTGCATTTTGAAATGCAAACATACCTAGAACTTCAAAATTAATTAGTTATTTTTTTTAGTTAGTGTGCTTTTCTAGAATGAAGATGATATAATAAATGTATGAGTAGGTCGACATCTCTGTCGTAATGAATTTTGATAAGATGAACGATAACAAAGTTAATGCCTCTAAAATCAATAAAAGTTAATTTGTTGTGTTTTCAGAAAGAGGTTTGCGGATATTCCCAACATCCCGATTGCTGTCCAGCCCGAAGGCTGCCCCACCAACGGGAAGGGGGTGCTGCGCTTCAGCGAGTGGCCTTTCATGCTCTACGACAAAGTGCAACCGGCTGCTATAGGTAAACCATGTCACACATTGTAAGACACTTTGAGATATCATAAGAAAAATGTGTAATTGTGTGTCTGTGTGAGTCTGTAAAATCTCTAGATGTACGTACCTACTGTATTTTAAATTATTGTACTTGTATTTGTTTGATATTATGTGAGTGCTTACTTGAATATTCTAATTAGAATGTTCTGGCGAGGTCTCACATGTCCTAGTCCCCAATGTTTCTAGAATAACCCGTATTCTCACCTATAAATAGAGACCGAGATGCTCTGAAGCCAGACTTGTATCTAAGCCGTCGAGCTATACAGTTCAAAAGCTACTCTGCGTATGTGAACCGTCGTATCTTAAAATTAAATTGTGCAAAATAAATAGCCACAATTTTTATTGAATTGAACCCGGTAAAATCATAACAATATTACATACAAGAAATGAATGAGTACTATCCAACATGACATTGCATTCAAAGCGATATAAATGAGATAGAGGACCAATCACCTCTTTTTGATTAAACCAGGAAGGACTTGATCATTATTTATTTTGTAGTAAAATGCTTTTTTATTACTTATCTCTCTTAACTGGTAAAAAACCAGTTTTTGATTTGGAAAAATAATTAGTGTAATCTAATTAATTTTGTTAAAAAATAAATGTCAACTTTGTAACACTAATTTGATTTGTTGGGTTATATTTCTAAAAAAAACATAAAAAATTGTTTGAATTATTAAAGTAAACACAGTTTACTATTAGAAGAAATAGTATTCACTTGATTTTTTTAATCTCAAATACATGCAACTGGCTTACGTTTTTTAGAATCCCGTTGGAGCACAAAAAATATACCATTTATATTTTCAAATACGCTCTTCGCTGGGTTGAAAAATTCATATACCTTTATCAAAGAGCGGTCACCAAAGGTCTATCCAGCCTACATACAGCAACTGGGTCTTGCTTGAGAATTGGGGCTTTCTACAGCGACGATCAAGCTTACAGAGGGCTCTTGAAGTGTGATTCACACAAAAACAGAGCTCACCAAATTAATAGTTGTAATATTTCTTATTTTATTGGCTGTTTTCAGAGGTGAAGCGAGGGTTTGGAGAAGTGACTATAGCCTCGACCAGCCACTGGGCCAACGACAGCATCGCCTGGGGAGACCTGTTCTGGTTCCTCTGGAACCCTTACACCGTGTTCACCGTCAACTTGCTGCCCACTGTGGAGAGGATCGACAAGGAGACAACAGAGCAATTTGCAAGCAGGGTGCAAAAGACCATCGCAGACTTCCTGAAGGTTTGTGCCAATATCTAAATTTACTCCTACAAAGCTTTGGATTTATTTTAGGTTTGATATAAACACCCAAACGGGAAATCAATGAACGAATCCTTGCTCTTGGCATGGAATATATATATATAATATATATAATTGGATAATTTATTTAAAGCGCCGTTTTTGTGTGTAGCACACCTCAAGGGCCCTTAGTATAAAATATATGAGGAATGAGAAGATATGAAGGGAATAATATAAATAATGGGGTATGTCCATACTCGTATACATGTGAATGCACATACATAATAATCTTACATTATAGGTAAATAATATATTCGTATAGTAATACATAAAAATAAAAATAGTTAAATAAAGTGTAGGATTAATTGGGATATGATACACTGAACAGGTAGGTCTTGAGTTTTTTCCGGAACGTCGACTCTGGGCTTGCGGTTTTGACATCCAGAGGAAGTCCATTCCACACTGCAGGTGCACCATTGTAGAAGGCTCGGTCGCCGAAGCATGTTCGGTATGGACGATGAGGCTCATTTAGTCTTATCCCTCCTGATACAGAGGATCTTAGCACCAGATCACTCTTGTTGGACTGCTGGGATAGCAGTTCAGCCAAGTATGTTGGAGCCTTCCCATTGAGTGCCTTGTACACAGTGTAGCATATTTTATAAGCTACTCTCTCTGGAAACTTCAACCAATGCAGGTTCCTTAGTATTGGCGTGATATGACAGAACTTTCCAGTTCCGAAAATCATGCAAGCATTCTATCAATTGAGCTATCAACCGGCCTTTTCCGAGCTTGGTCGTCGTTACAAAATGCCAATTCTCAAGCAAGACTCAGTTGCTCCAAGGCTGTATGGACTTTTGGTGACCGGTCTTTGGTAAAAGTATATGAATTTTTCAACCCAGCGAAGATCATATTTGAAAATATAAATATTATATTTTTCTATGCTTATTAGCTGCAGGCCACCTAGCACACAGAGAGCTGGTGCCATTCAAGGAATGCACTTTGCGCATACATACCATACAAACTCAACGACAATACCATGTTGAAAGCAGCGGTTCTCATCAGATCACCGAAGTTAAGCAACATTGGGCGCGGATACTACCTGGATGGGTGACCGCTCAGGTACACCGCATGTTGGCATTTCTTGGACCGGTCCGTAGTCCAGTGGCAACACTTCGGACTCGTAAATGGAAGGTTGTGGATTCGAATCCCGGCGGAGCACAAAAAATATACCATTTATATTTCCAAATGTGCTCTTCGCTGGGTTGAAGAATTCATTAACCTTTACCAAAGACCTTTCACTGAAAGGTCCATCCAACCTTACAACAATTCTTGCTTGAGAATTGGCGCTTTCTACAGCGACAACCAAGCTCGCAGAGGGCTCTTGAAGTGTGATACACACAAAAACAGCGCTCACCAAATAAATCATCCTAATATTATTATTATTAAACTGAAAATTACAGCTCTCCTGCTTTCTTGACTAGGTGGAGGCCACCCAGCACACAAGTGGAGAGCTGCGAGAGCTGGTGCTGTCCAGGGAAGGCTCCGCTGTGAGCCGCAGCGCTGCCGGGGGCGGAGGGGGAGGGGGGAGCAGCTCCGGGGGCGCCGGGGGGGCGGGGGGCGCTGCCTCCGTGAGGGCGGACCTGCAGCGCATGGCCCAGCAGGTCAAGGAGGTGCTGCCCGCAGTGCCACTGGCCGTCATCATGAAGGATCTCGGTGAGCAAATAATGTATCAGTGATATCTATACAGATCGATGAGCGGAAGTATAATCTAATCTTATCTCTAATCTACGTTGCAAAGATATGTAACATTGGGGATTCACATTATATGCATTCTCACAAGCAGACGCGTACAAGTTCGCGCTTGCACATGCCGCATGTTAACCTACAACATAAAAACCCAAATCTCAAATGGATATACACCCTGCAACTCTTGTCATCCTTCCCTGTAACAGGGGTGACATTGGCAAAGTGAACCATTTTTTACAACATGGGTGGTCAGCCGCATACCAACCTGTAAGTCAAGGAACCAACCTGGAAGTGAGGCGTGGAAAAGGAATAAATGTGAATGAAATGAAGTATGGATGGTGAAAATGATTTTCTTCCAATAGCGTTGCAGGTGAAATCGGACACTGGACTTGTAGTCAAAGCCTTCACCTTTCAATCAGATGACTGGTATATCAGTTGTAACATGTTATTACAGTTTTGTTTGCATCGTAGCTGATGTCTTCAGGAGACACCCTTATGTGACGATTTCATTATTGATTCTAAATGTAATTTATTGTGTATGTTCCTTAACTTCTAGGTTGGTATGTGGCTGACCATCCATTCTGTAGAAAATGCTTTGCCAATGTCACCCCTGTTTCAGGGAAGGTCGGCAAGGGTTGCAGGGTTTATGTTGATTTGAGATTGGGTTTTATATTGTATATGTTTAAGCGCGAACTTACACGTGTTTGCTTGTGGAAATGCATATAATGTGAATCCCCAATGTTGCATATCTTTGCAACTTAGATTAGACACCACAAGGCGTAAAAAGATTAGCTATGACATATATACATACATGGATAATTATGTAAGTTTTCCTACAGTCTAATGTTAACCGTTAGTTAATTCCTCTAAAGTTTTCCATCAATTGTGTCAATTCGGAAAATATTACAGTATTGGATTAACTTATTTTAATTTCAGGTAAAACCCGCAGTGTAGACATCACTTTAGGCAACATCTTAGAGGGCGTCATCCCCTACGTGCCGGAAGTTGCCGGACAGTCTCCGAGTAGCGCTGCCGAGCCCCCCTCGCCCCCCACCCTGCGCACCGCTGCCTCCAGCTTCCCCCGCACGGCGCAGGACAGGCAGACCAGCTACCAGGAGAGGAAGGCGCAGCTGATCAAGGCCGCGAGGCAGAGATACTGCGAGAAGCACGGCCTCACCGAGTATCTCTAGGTTTTGTTGCGATTTCTATGAAGCCAACCGTGCTGCGTAAACTGTCACATCTGTGGAAACTGAATTTTTGAAATCTAAAGATTGCGATGCCTTGTATTGGTTGTTAGCGAAAGAATTTTTATACAAATTAAATGAGCATATTTTTAGAATAAGTAAGATCTATGGAAGCTGTCTATGGATTTGTAGGGAAGCTTAAATCCACCGTAAAAGATGGCTGAAAGTATTTTCATTGTTGAAATATTGCATGTTTGTATTCAAATTCTGTGTGCGAAAGGAATAACGGGATGGGTCAAAAAATGCAAGTGAGGAGAGTCGAAACAAAATCAAAGAATTGACAAATATTTGAGATAATTATTCATGTCATTTGTACTTTTTCAAAAAAAAATTAAAATATATCTAAATTTTATTTTATTTTTTGACTCAAATCACTTTTTCCTTACCAGATATATTATATCTAAAGAATCACTCTGAACGCGATCACTCAAAACTGGATTTTTGACCCATTCCGTTGTTCCTTTCGCACACAGAATTAAACCTGTTCTGATTCTTTCTCTTCTTTAAGTGCCATTTCTGTTGGAGATTCAATTCCTTTAATCAGGTAGTTTCCCGAGGCCTTCCTGATCCTATACCGTCGGCCACCTCATGGACAAAATGGGGGAGTTTTACCTACCATTAAAACTCTTATTATGTTTCTATAGATGTCTGGAGTCCATATTATGAGAGAAACAATCACTTTTTCCCTTTTATGTGGTTTTTTAGTCTATTCCTGGGTCTTTGATTTGCACTTTTTTACACTTTAGGCACTTTTCTACTCTATGGTCGCTTTTTCCCCATTTCCTGTTTCCCTATTTCCAGTTCCCCCATATACCGGTGGCCATTTGTCATAAAGCTCATAATACACCAGGTAGGGGTTACCTGGACTCCAGACATCTATAGAAACATAATAAGAGTTTTAATGGTAGGTAAAACTCCCCCATTATGTGTTCTGAGAGATGTCTGGAGTCCATATTATGAGAGATCTGTCTATTATCTCCTGGTGACCGGGGACGTCTTTATTTGATATTAACTGGTTGAAATAGGGAGGGATCTTCTGGAGCTGTATGTTTCAACATCTCTTTCTGACAGTATTTTCTGAAAGTGTTTTCTATTGGGTAGTTCTCCAGCCAATTAAGTGATGCGACCGCTGAACGTGTGCTGCCGGGAGTGGCCTCTACTCCTGCTGATTTTAGCGTGTTCTTTACCCATCCTCCTATGATTGTTCTTGTAGCTGCCTTCACTTGTCCTCGGGTGCTGATGAACAGGTTATAAATATTTTGTCCTGATCTCCTTTCGCGTGATAGTTCAATCAGCTTCCTTATCCAGAAGACTGGGTTGACGTTGTGTTCCTTGGATTCCAGAAGTGTATCTGTTTTTGATCCAACAAATGGAATTAACACAATTGATGTGCCTTCGTCTAGAATGTTTCCTTCTGTGATATTTAGCAAGGTCAGATCGTGTACTCTTCTTCCTGAGGATAACAGAAGTAAGATTGCTGTTCTACACGCAACTTAATAGAGAGAATCTGAACGAGGAGTGTTCCTGACTAGCCAGTCTTTCACTATCTGCGGATTCCACACAGGGGACTTAGGAGGGTTAATCCTTACCATTGCTATGGCTTTTAATGTATGTTTCACTAGGAAATCTGAGCTGAGATTCTTTTCCATCATTGGGTTGCAGAAGGTTACGATGGCTGACTTGTGTACCAGTATAGTCCTGTATGACAGTTTTTTGTTTATGAACAGTTGCGCTAGATACCTTGCCAATTGATTAAGAGATGATGTGTTGGGATGGGTATTTTCCGCCAGTATCCAGCGGCACCATCTTTGCCAAGCAGGTTTATATGTGTTGAGTGTGGAAGCTCTCCATCCTGACAGGAGCAGTCTTTTCTCTTCCGCGTTTTGAAAGATGCGCATGAGTCTGTGGAGTCTCTGGATACGTAAGTTGAACTCATGTGTGCCGTCGTGGATGCGAACAGGTCTATATCTGGTACTCCGAAATGATTGAAAATGGCCTTCGTTGCTGTTGATAAAAGATGCCACTCTGGAGGGGATCTTCCTCTTGATAGGTGATCCGCGTCTCCGTTGTATCTTCCCGGTAGGTACTGCGCTGTTAGCGAGATTTCCCATTGGCCTGCCAGAGTCAACAGATCTCGGGTAAGATTTAGGAGTGTTTTGGATCTGGTGCCCCCTTCCTTGCGGATGTAGGCGACTACTGTCTTGTTGTCTGATTGTACCAGAATTTCGGAGCCAGAAAGGTCGTGCGCTGTGCGTTGCAGGGTTGTGAAAACAGCGAACAACTCTTTTCGTTTGGAGTGCCGCTTCTTTTGTTTGAACGGTCCACTGTCCTGACAGCATCAAGTCGTCCAGAGTTGCTCCCCAAGCTTAGTCTGACGCATCTGTTGTCAAGAAACGTTCGCAGGTTTCCCTGTGGATGGAACTTGATTCGTTCGCATTCCCTATCCTCCACTCTATTACTTGTAAGCTGTCCTCGGTCATTTGTCATGACCTTCTTGGTGACAGGTGCTTCAGTGGCCTGCTCGCTATCTGCAATTGTCTGCAGTGGAGGCGACCATGAAGCTGGCAAAGTTTAGTCTTCCTAGGAGACTTTCCGCCAGTTTTAAGGACCATTTTCGAGAAGTCAGTATTGCTCGAAGTGAGTGGCACAATGCCTCTTGCTTCCGGTAAGAAAGACCTTCTTGGTGACAGGTGCTTCAGTGGCCTGCTCGCTATCTGCAATTGTCTGCAGTGGAGGCGACCATGAAGCTGGCAAAGTTTAGTCTTCCTAGGAGACTTTCCGCCAGTTTTAAGGACCATTTTCGAGAAGTCAGTATTGCTCGAAGTGAGTGGCACAATGCCTCTTGCTTCCGGCAAGAAAGACCTTCTTGGTGACAGGTGCTTCAGTGGCCTGCTCGCTATCTGCAATTGTCTGCAGTGGAGGCGACCATGAAGCTGGCAAAGTTTAGTCTTCCTAGGAGACTTTCCGCCAGTTTTAAGGACCATTTTCGAGAAGTCAGTATTGCTCGAAGTGAGTGGCACAATGCCTCTTGCTTCCGGTAAGAAAGGAATTTGCAATTGTTATGCGTGTCCCAAACGATTCCCAAGTACTCTAATTGTTGAGTGGGGAAGAGCACTGACTTCTGGAGATTTACATACCACCCCAGAGATTGTAGGATATCTACTGCTAGATGCGATTGCCGACGAAGATCGTCCTTGGATTGGTTCGCAAGGAGGAAGTCGTCGAGATAAACGATTGTCCGGATATCTCGTCGCAGCAGTAAGTAGTTGGGCTACCCAATTTGTGAGGGTTGCAAACATTCTGGGGGGCAGATGAAAGGCCAAAGATGCGATTGCCGACAAAGATCGTCCTTGGATTGGTTCGCAAGGAGGAAGTCGTCGAGATAAACGATTGTCCGGATATCTCGTCGCAGCAGAAAGTAGTTGGGCTACCCAATTTGTGAGGGTTGCAAACATTCTGGGGGCAGATGAAAGGCCAAAGATGCGATTGCCGACAAAGATCGTCCTTGGATTGGTTCGCAAGGAGGAAGTCGTCGAGATAAACGATTGTCCGGATATCTCGTCGCAGCAGTAAGTAGTTGGGCTACCCAATTTGTGAGGGTTGAAAACATTCTGGGGGCAGATGAAAGGCCAAAGATGCGATTGTCGACAAAGATCGTCCTTGGATTGGTTCGCAAGGAGGAAGTCGTCGAGATAAACGATTGTCCGGATATCTCGTCGCAGCAGTAAGTAGTTGGGCTACCCAATTTGTGAGGGTTGAAAACATTCTGGGGGCAGATGAAAGGCCAAAGATGCGATTGTCGACAAAGATCGTCCTTGGATTGGTTCGCAAGGAGGAAGTCGTCGAGATAAACGATTGTCCGGATATCTCGTCGCAGCAGAAAGTAGTTGGGCTACCCAATTTGTGAGGGTTGCAAACATTCTGGGGGCAGATGAAAGGCCAAAGGGCAGACTTGTCATCTGAAGTAATTCTCCTCGATAGACCAGTCGCAAAAATCTCCGATGTGCTATTGGGAGATGAAAGTAAGCTTGCGATAGGTCTATTTTCGACAACCAATCGTTTGGCTGCAGAAACTCTGACACTTTGTAGTGGCTTATGAGTTTGAACAGAGCCGGGTCTAGGAAGAAGTTTTAACGATTTCAGGTTGAAAATCATTCTCGGGGAATCGTCCGATTTGAGTGTTAGGAACATTTTTGATAAGAAACTCTGACACTTTGTAGTGGCTTATGAGTTTGAACGGAGCCGGGTCTAGGAAGAAGTTTTAACGATTTTGGTTGAAAATCATTCTCGGGGAATCGTCCGATTTGAGTGTTAGGAACATTTTTGATAAGAAACTCTGACACTTTGTAGTGGCTTATGAGTTTGAACGGAGCCGGGTCTAGGAAGAAGTTTTAACGATTTTGGTTGAAAATCATTCTCGGGGAATCGTCCGATTTGAGTGTTAGGAACATTTTTGATAAGAAGCTGGGAGATGACTCCGCTGCCTCTATAACTCCGGATTCGGTCATTTCCTTTATTTGAGAGTCCATTTCGGGTGAAGGACTCGTCTGGTATAGCATTAAGTGGCTCCCTCTGGGAAACCAGATAATCTATCCTTGGGTCCAAGACAACCCTAAGCCGTTTCTGACGCCGCGGCGGTGAACCTGATTCCGAAGTGTCATATCCGCATTTTTACATCCACACATTGAGATATATACTATAGAGTCGCAACCATCATACAATCAGGAAAAAAATGTCAACCCGAAGTCCGTTGGAAACGTTTTAATGCAGATGCAAGGAGACCATCAGTTTTTATCCAGCTTCTGCATCGAATAACGCGCACTGTACTCTCAGGTTAAAACGAGATAGCAATAATTTTAGCAAACACATGGCAGACTTCAAACACAACCAAAAGGGCTGGATGTCATAATTCTCTGATATAAAATTCCCCTACAGTAATACTATTAAAAATGAATGTCAGATTAAAATGAAATGTAACTTTAGTCCTTTACTTTTAAAAATAATATGAGCAAGTCTTCAACCAGCAACCCGGCAGTATACAACCTTATTGTCGGTGTCAAATGTGTAACATTAATTAAAATATATTTAAGAAAAACTTATTTTTTTCAAAAATAAATTGTTTTAATAATTAATCTGTGCTAGTATGTTGGGTTTTTTTCATTTGTGCATGTTGTATAATTGATCAAGTTCACAAACAATGGTGTTTGAAAACTCCAATCACAATATTTAGACATTTATGGCAATATGTATTACCACCTGTCACGTCCGTTCGCTGTGTAAGTCTGCGTGAGACTGACGAGCCTCAAAATCGGGTTTTTCTCGAGTACGACTTTTGACTTACTACAGGGTGCTACGTGTTTCGAGCAACGTTACGTCTCTAGTATATATACCTCAATGCATCCACATCACCTGAATCCTGTGAGATTTCGGCGGGAGGTGGCCCTTTTTTGTTATCACAACTCATAACACTGATTTTGATGTTATCTAAAGTAAAAACTCCGTTAAAATAACGAAAAACGTTTTTCGTAAATGCGTGGCATACCCACAAAAATACATTATATTTTTGTAGGTATGCCACGCTTATACACTTTTAAACACCACAATTTCGCCTGTTTTAGTTTTTAATTGTTCACAGGGACACAAGATGGTAAAATAACACTCTTTTTTAAATGTTTTTGCCCAGGAATATTGTCAATTCACTCAAATTTTCGAAGGTGAATTCAACTGACATGTGACCACAAGGGAAAAATGACGCTTTTATGACAAATGGCCACCGGTATATGGGGGAACTGGAAATAGGGAAACAGGAAATGGGGAAAAAGCGACCATAGAGTAGAAAAGTGCCTAAAGTGTAAAAAAGTGCAAATCAAAGACCCAGGAATAGACTAAAAAACCACATAAAAGGGAAAAAGTGATTGTTTCTCTCATAATATGGACTCCAGACATCTCTCAGAACACATAATGGTGCTCCGGCCAGTTATTACATAGTTAGTTGCTTATTCTGACAACTGTTGAATTAAAATCACTAACAATTGATGTACTTTGATCCAAAGAGACTCAAATAAGCTCTCTCGACAGTCAAGTTTTACAGATGTGACAGTTTGCGTGGACAGGGTTGCAATATACATTACTGCCTTTTGTGACTGTTAATTATTATGATTTATTCAGGAGCAAACACTCCATGTAGGCAAAAAGGTGTAAAAGAAAAATATGCAATAAAATTGAAAATCATGTTTCAAATTGAGTCATTCTTTCAATTCACATTAATTTATAATGGAGTCCACTCGTTTAAAATGGAGGGAAAAAATGTGATCTCACTAGGCTGGGTAGTTACAAATCTGACCATCGCTATCCTGGTGCTGCTTGCCATTTGACACCGACTGCTCATTTTGAGGTTAAGAAGCAGTTTAGTGAATTTTATCATCAAATACGTTAAGTAAATATACTAAATTGATTAAATGTTTTTTTTTTTGAGATCCTCTAATTTGACGTTGACTATTATAGGGAGACAGCTTCCAAAAACTGTTTTTTTCTTTACTTTAAGTGACAATCTGTGACATCACACAGCCAAGGTATATTCTGAATGTGCCGACTCCACTTTTTTTTCAATGGAAACCCATTTTTTTAAATCCTGCAATAATATATTTGCCTCTATGTAGTGTACACTCCTGCGCGTAATGCATATTCTATAAACTGGTATTATAAACACTTCTAAGCGTCGTAATCTATCCAAGCTAGAGTAAAATTTTAAAAGTTGAATGAAAAATAAAATTGTAAGAAGTGTTGTTCGATGCTTAGGAAGGTTTATGCTACCACGCCTATGTTATAATTAACTTCCTTTGTTAAACGAGCATTAAAAAATGGTTTTGGGAGATGGTCCAGGAAAACATGTTGTATAAATTGTCACCTAAAAGGTGAAACTGAATAAGTGCCGATTCACTGATTTGAGAAATTGTGGATAAAACATGTTATCGGGTGTAACTTCTCATAGTAAATAAACTAATTAAAAGGAAATGCTCATAACAAAAGTTCCAAACTACGGGTTTTTCACACTTTTGTAGTGTTTTCTGTCGTGGTAAAAAAGAAAAAGTTAAAGAATGAAAAAAACGGATTTTACTGACCGTGCAAAAGAGAAGAACGATTTTTCTCTACGTTTCGCCGGAGTCATATCCGACGTCCTCAGGAGACGTGTGTCTTCTACAAAAAGAACCACGAACTGTTGAATTATTGTTGTTTGATCTAGGCCGAAGGTTGTAGGTACTTTTATTAACCTTCGGTGATTCATCCATAGATGTCGCAATAGCTCCAGTTGTACAGAAGGACGAAAAGAAGGAGGAAAAAGTTGTATTTATCTGAGAAACCCATGTTAGCTTAATATGTCACTTATTCAGTTTTACCTTTAAATATTGAAATATATGAGTCGCATAGAACCAAATACTGCAATGTAGGTTTTTTTTTCAAAAATGTGTTTTTTTATGCATATATTTGAGGCACGCTAGACTATTTTTTTTAGTCATGAAGTCATTTTCTGGCCTCATCTGTCAAAGCATTGAGGGACCTCAGCCATCCATCCGATTAAAAGAGGAGTACTAATTTATTATGTGTTCAGGGGTCTGCTCCTTCTAGCCTCATTCCCATTGTGGGTCGTTCAGGAGGTCCCATTTGTGCAAGTTTCGTAGTAAAGAGGGTGTTGAAACAATTGTTTTGGTTTTTACCACTCTCTGGCTACTTTTAGGCTTCCTTGAAAATGTGATAAATATATGGAAACTAACGGGGCTATTCTTAGACATTTTAGTCGTCGGTTGAGCCCACGCTTTGACAAACTAATGGTGCCTGAGCTGGAAGTTTCATCCCCACAGTCATTCCTACCTACCGAATTTTGGTAATATTTGTATGAAGACTAATCAGCTGTTCACTTGCGGCCATCTTGGATTGACAGGTCTTCATACAAATGCATCATTAGTTTGTCAAAGCGTGGGCTCAACCGGTGACTAAAATGTCGAAGAATAACACCGTAAGAATGTAATTTTCTGCAGTTTCTATTTTTTTTTTTGAAAATTCATAGACTGTCGTTTCTGGTTCTATACATTTGAAGACTACAGGGGAAAAACAAGGAATGCCAGCAAAAATAAAAAAGAATCCACTATTGCCATCTAGTGGCATCTGTGTGTATCTAAAGCTCTGAAAAATTTGTAATGCAACAACAGTCACTATCACAGCTTATGGCGGTATTTCCGGTTCTTTGTGACGGGCAATAACCATGAGAAATACAGACTTTAATTTATAATTTTGATTTACTCAAAATGTTTTTCAAACTGACCTTCCTTGTTCTTCCCCTGTAGTCTTCATTTGCTATTGCTAAAAAATTACAAAAATACTATTTGCATTTGAAAAGCTTTTTGAGATCATTGCTATATTTTTCATTGTGTTTTTTTTTTAATTTTTTATGTAACGAGTCTTATTTTGTTTGTATTAGAAAATCATTAAAATTTCGGCACCTAAGCGCTTGTTTGTCTCATCTCCAACCGAGGTAATTTAACATGAGCAATGTTTGTACTGGACCACTGCGTCTTATGAATGCTGGAAAACGATTTTGAAAATATTAAAAACAACTCTCACATTATCGTGTTTTATGTTTTGTTTCTTAGCTCAGATTGTGTAGAATGTGATTCTTAAGACAATTTCGTTTGATGGTCATCTTCGAATCAAATGGTAGATAAGCCAAACAAGCACTGGAGGGAGGATTTATTGGCGTTAGCTATATGATGATAATATCAAGCACCAAATAAAAACAATATTTTAGAAAATTTGAAAATAATTCTTATTACACTTTTTTGCAAGTTGTTAAGGGTGTTTGTTAGTAGGTACCTATTTGTTTCTTTTTATATACCAATCGGTGGACTTTTTGGTATACTAAATCCTTGGATCCTTAAGCAATAAAAATATTACGCATTAATTATAGTATCTAGCTTTTTTGAGAAGGAAAGCGCTTTGATGATCATGCTAGTTTTATTTTTAAATGGACAATCATTTGTTTAACTATCAATAATCAATAGTTTGTGTTGCTGTTAATATATTTTTTGTGCTGCGCCGGGATTCGAACCCACAACCTTCCATTTACGAGTCAGAAGTGTTAACCACTAGACTGCGGACCGGTCATGATTGCTTTCTTCAAGTATCTAAAAAAAACAACTCAGGATAGAAAAGCAATCTAAGTTTTTCTTTTAGTAAAATATAAATATAACCTATTGGAATGTAAATAATATTCAAAGTAATTTTACACACTGACGCATTTAAATAAAATACTAAATCAATGAATATTAAAAAAAATAATCAACTGAATCTCTATAGAAATTATTTCGTAATTTGTTTGTTAGTTTTCATTCATTCAAATACTTCTAAAAAGCCACTGTATTCTATAAATCTAAAATCTTAGTTGCAAAGATACATGTCATTTTCGATTCATATTGCCCACAAGCATACAAATGCCGCATGTGGACTTGCAACGTAAAAATAAATCTCAAATGAACATAAGCCCTGCAACTCTTGCCCATCTTTCCTGAAACAGAGGTGATAATTGAGTTATAACATAGGGGAGCGGAAACTAAAGTACTGAATTGATACATACTTGTTCCCTCTTGCGTTCCTCTTGTGTCAAACGTTGCAGTGGTACCCCGAATGTAATATCACAATGGTTATAATGAAATGAGTGATAAAATTAAAAGATGAATATAAACCTTGAAAATATGAAATACTGAAATCAATTTTGGCGATCACAATATTTATAACGCGTGTTATCTGTCAACTCTAGCTGTTTCCGGTCAAATCGGCAGCCATTATTTGCAATGGTACCAACATTCGAGATTTTTTTTTCGTTTTGTTGAGTTTTTTGTACATATAGAAATGCAACTGTGAAGTTCTTTGTTCTCTTTCTAACTAATGACCATTTTCGTAAGTAAGTTGAGACAGATATATATATATATTTTCGTTAAAATAACTTCTTGTCCACAGATGTTATTAGTCAATGGAGGTGACATTGGCAAAGGGGCCGTCCATAAATTACATCATCGATTTTGGCTGATTTTCGACCCCCCCCCCCTTACAATCATCTTATAGTCATTATCTAATGACCCCCCCCCCCCTCTCTTGCCGTAATTATGGATGAGCTTAATAATTAATAATGTTATGTTACTTACATAATATTTTGCATATTTTGTAGTAATTGGTATTTACAAGAACGACGTCACTTTTGGTACTCGTACATCATTTGCCATCATCGGCAGACCAGACTCCCCCCCCCCCCCCCCTTAATGCGTGTCAATGATTAAATAGACTTGTAATGCGAATGACGTAATATATGGACAGCCCCAAAGTGAACCAGTTTTTTTACAGTATGGTTAAGGAACATTCATTATGTGAAAAGCATTTTTCAGTGTAATATTTTTTTCTATAGATTTTTTTAATTCAACGTTTCAAAAAATCAAAGACATCCACGTTAGGTAACGTTTTTCTTTGTGGTATTTTTTTTAAAGTGAAGTTAAAATTTTCTGTTATATTATAACTGTACGTTCTGTCTCCGATGTAATATTCAATTTGCATGGTTGACAGCGCCAATACAGGGGTGGTTAGATTTGGAATCGGGTACCTTAACAATCATTGCCTGGCGACCCCGTCGAGTGATGTCACATTTTTTTCTCCAAATGTAAATGTGAGGACTCCATTGTTAAAAAAATGAAAATAAAACTAAGTTTTGATTTTGGTTTTGTTAGGTTTTAGATACTGTTTTTAAACTTTGTTGAAATTTAGAGATAAATCCTGTAGGTATTCATATTTCAATTAGAATTTGGAAGAATGTATATATTTATATATCGGTTATAAAAATAAGGCTTTATATTTGTGATTTTATTTGTGTAAAAATAAATTTGTAGCAAAATTTTTAGGAGTAAAATATGTATATATATATTACCTGTACTTTGAGTCTAAAACAATGTGTAATTTCTCAACCCTTGCGTAATCAGAAAAAAATGTATTGAAAACACAAAAGCACCTCTATTGAATGTTTTAGTTTTCATACCCTTTTTTTTTTTGGTTACGCGATGGTATAGTATTTATGCTATGTTTTGCACTCAAGGTACTGCTTTGATTTAAATCCGTGCGGGAGATGCGCCAGATTTCTAAAAAAAATTGGAGGTCTATAACACCTAAGGAATAAACTTATTATTTCATATTTGTCACAAAATTTTGTCAGTAAAAAATCAATGTGCTAGAGTTTTTTTTTGTTCTCATTTATTGTTTATAGGTATTATATATTAAATAAAAAAAAAACTTATTTAATGGACAATACATTTTTAAATATTTTTTTGTTTTAGGCCATTCACATTTTCATTTTTAAAAAATATTTATTTCAAAAAGGTTTTTTTTTCAAATTAAATTTCTTTTTTCGATTTCACAATCTGTACTTAATCCTTATTCTTGTATAACTTTATTTTTAATTCATTTAACCTTGTTTACAATTAGGAAACCCAATTCATTTGGAGAAAATGTATTGGTTAAAAAAAAAAAAGTGCATCGCCTTCTATATGGGTAATGCAGATGTTTTTTTTTTTTTGGATTTTCCAATTTAATGAAAATAGACTTAAGAAAATTTCACAAATAAACTATTTTTTAATAAAATATTTGAAAACAACACAAAAAACATTTTTTTAAATTTATTTAGATAATTTATGAATAAGTAGATAAGTAATATCGATGCCTTAAAGGTAAAACTGAATAAGTGACATTATATTTAACCTAACATGGGTTTCTCAGATAAATGCACCTTTTTTCTACGAGAGAAAACACTAAAGAAGTGTGAAAATCTTGTAGTTTAGAAGTTTGTCATGAGCACTTCCTTATAATTAGTTCACTTACTATGAAAAGTTACACTCAAAAAAATGTTTTATCCACGATTGCTCAAATCAGTGAATCAGCACATATCCAGTTTTACCTTTCAGGCGGCTATATAAACTATTTCGATGATATACATTACAGTCTTGGAGACGTTTTGTATGGAGTTAAAAACAGATTTTACAAACCGTGTTGTAGAGAAGAACATGTCTCTCAACATTTCGACAAAGTCGTATTCTGGGAACAAATGAGCTGGGTTAATTGATCCATGGATCATGATTTTTTTGTATGAAAAAAATCACATTAGGTGGCGGTTGAACCATGGATTTGCTGTGTGTGAATAACACCAAAAGAGGGTAATCTAGGATTTTTTTTTTCAATGGGAATATGCAGGATTTCATTTCCATAAATTTATTAAGTAGGTTCAACTTGCCACATGCGACCCCTTTAGGGATAACGCGGCAAGAAGTTACACTATATGTGTAGCTTAGTTGCATTGCGTTATTTAATTGTTGGAAAAAAATCTTGTTTGCTACCTTTGTTCTTATACGACTCAAAAGACACGTCTACTTGTAAGATGAAAATATATAAATGAACTATTAAAAAAAACAATCTTTTCACTGTTTTAAATAAGATGTAAAGAATTTGTATATTCATTATTTACAAGATAACCTGAAGTGGCTTCCTTCATCAACCGCTGCCAACACTGTCTATTCAACCGTTTTCTTCTCCAGTCCCTTATTCCTGTACACACCACTCCGTCCAGCCACCTCTCTCTGGATCTTCCCACTGCCTTGCGTATTTCAGGACCTGTCATCACAACTCGTCCACTTAGTGCTTGTTTGTCTTATGTCCATCAGCGGTTATTTCACATGAGCAATGTTTGTATGTGTACTGAGCCAATGTGTCGTATGTAAACTGGAAATTGATTTTAAAAAATATTTAAAACAACTCTCACATTATCGTGTTGTACGTTTTTTTCTTAGCTCATATTGTGAAAAATGTGATTCTCATGACAATATCTTTGAAAGGTCATCTTTGAATCAAATGGTAGATAAGTCAAACAAGCACTGAGGGGACGAACTGTCTATTCTATGTATCATTCAACCTTATAAAAGATTATACAAAGCAATAGGTAAAATTTAATTTTTTAGACACATCGATTATACATAACGTTTGATTGGTCGATTTACTTAAATTAATACTAAATATAGTTTATGAATCAAAAATCATAAGACTGGTATTCTAAACATTCCTTCACGTGTCAAGATGATTTAAAAACAATAACATTCATCACAATTGATTCCGCACAAATTTGAATTTAGATGTGACTATGGACCATATTTGTATGGGACTATGGAGCTTAAAAGCCAATAAAGTATTTGTTTGCCTTTTCCTTATCAACCCAGCTGCGTTATTGTCAATTTTGTATATGTCTTTTCATTTACGGAGTCCATTTCTTTCTCACAAATTTTCAAATTATAGCATTATCTTCCAATCCTTGCAAGATAGGCTGGTATGAGGCTGACCTAGCATAGGTACGGCCACCCTTGTTTCAGGGAAAGTCTGCAAGAGTTACATGACTTATGTCCATTTGAGGTTTGAGTGTTATTCTGTAAGTACACATGTGGCATGTGTAAGCACATTATGCAAACTTACGCATACTTAGATTTTGTAGGGTTTGTGTATTCACACAGTGAAAATTCATTTTTTTTGAATAAAGCTATTTTTTGTTTAACGTAGTTTATTTTTGTTTATTATTGTGAAAATAAACTACCTTAAAAAAAAAATAGCTTTATTTTACACATACACGCTTGTGGACTTGCATTGAATATGATTCTTAACCTCTAGTGTGCAGCGACCCTTTGTAATGTAAGCAAAACCTTTGTTGTGTGTGCGAGTCATGTGAAAAAATTGAGAATTTCGTCTTTAAACTCATCAGTTTACAAGGTCAACTTCAAATGTATTTTGTAAATATTCACAAATGAGAATTAATGCTATGAGTTTATTGGTGGGTAGTTTTATCCAATAAGAATATTTATTGATCTAATTTCTGTGTAAAAACTAAATAAAACAAAAAAATCATGGAAGAGTGTGGTTCCGCGTTTCGGCACTCTGGAGGTTTAATATTTTCATATTTTTGCAACTTAAATTATTGATCTTGAAGCCAAGGAATGTTTGTAATACCAACTCTAGTTCAACAAAGTAATACTAATCTAGTCCGGTAATCAAATCTAGACTCTCCTTTTTGACTCCGCTGCCGCTTGAATACGAGTTGCAGGTTGTGTGGCTCAAGAACTCCGTAAAGCTCATGTCTTCACCATTCTTTAGCATATCCTTAAAATCCGCAACCGGCGATGTCTTCTTCTCCATCAGGTCTACGTTGAAGAAGTCGCCGGGATTGTTTCCGTCGCTGAAATTGAGCATATCCAGGTCCGAGTTGGAGTTCATCATGTTTGGATCGAACGGCGTCGTTGTCGTGTCTGATAATCCAAGTTCGGCTAAGAGTTTGGTGTTTTCCGACATGCTGTCCGCCACGTTGGAGTCTGTCTGCTCGTCCGAGAGAGACAGCAAGCTGGTGGAAGAGGACGGATCATTGTCTCCTTCTGTCCGACTGCTCTGATCGTGCCTTTTCTTGTCTTTTCTCTTGGTGCTTACATCATAGTGTTCCTTCACTTCGTTGCCGATTTCTTGGACAGATTCTTCGTCGTCTTCATCCTAAAAGAAAACGCATTCTTTTCATATTTTTATTATTTCATAAAATGAGAAACTACATTTTTGAAACTGCATCTGCGTTTTAAAAAAAAGGATATCTGGCATAGTTTTTAAATTATAGCTCTGTAAAATTTACTCGTTTTCAATTTCCGGTAAAACAGGACATTTTTCATTTTTTATTTAGGCGGATGTGACAACACTATATCTTCGGATAGTACGTATTTCATAGAACTGCACTGATGCCCCCAGGTAGCCTGGCGAATCCAGTGACGTCACAGCTTGACTAGCCGACCGCGCTGTGTTTTAGCGGCAAAATTCTCAGCATTTTATTTTAGGAAATTATCAATGAAATCTTAATTTTAACTACTTCAAAAATATATGGTTGTGATCCTTGAAATGTACTCTACACAACCATAGTATTTTCAACTATATTCCCCTTCACTGCAGTCACCCTATTCTATGTTGGTACGAAGCTGATAAAGATGGAAGAACAGCAGCTGGTATTCTGCATCACATGAGGGGAGGCCCGAATAAATTAATCAACAGATCTAAAATAATAAGACAAGAAGGTGCAACCTGTAAAAAGTTAGCCGTCGATTTGTATTGAAATGCATTTTGTGACAGATCCACTTCCACAGGGAACAGTTTACCATTAGCCATCGATAGCTCAAGACATTCCCTGAAATCAAAAAGAAAACATTTAGATTATTTCGATACCTTAAAGGTAAAACTGAACAAGTGACATAGAGGGCTCTTGAGGTGTGATACACACAAAAACAGCGCTCACCAAATGAATCATCCTAATATTATTATTAAGGTAACATGGGTTTCTCGGATAAATGAACGTTTTTTCCTATTTTCTACGAAAGAAAACACTACAAATGTGTGATAATCCTGTAGTTTAGAAGTTTGTCATGAGCACTTCCTTATAATTAGTTCACTTACTATGAGAAGTTACACCCAATAAAATGTTTTATCCACGATTGCTTAAATCAGTGAATCAGTACTTATTCAGTTTTACCTTTAAGGTTGCGATTTTTTCTAATAAGTTATTTTGTTATCATGTCGTTGACTTATAGATTGGTATGAGGCTGACCACCCATACTGCAAAAAATGGTTCACTTTGCCAATGTCACCCCTGTTCCAGGGAAGGTTGGCAAAAGTTGCAGGGTTTATGTTTATTTGAGGTTTGGATTTTAATTTGCAAGTACACATTCAGCATTTGTAAGCGCGAAATTACACATGTTTGTTTGTGGGCATGCATTTGATATGAGCTTTAAATGTTAATATATCGTTGCAACTTAGATTATAGATTTTAGAGATTGTATGTCTGAGGTATGGTACAGCTCTAATTGTGGCACGACAAAATCTCCGTCAAAATATCCAATTGACAAAATGTCCACGTGACAAAATGCCCACGTGACAAAATATCCACATGACAAAATATCCACGTGACAAAATATCCACCTGACAAAATGTCCATGTGACAAAATATCCACGTGACAAAATGTCCACGTGACAAAATGCCCACATGATAAAATGTCCACTAACAAAATGCCACTTGCATTTCTGTTCAATTTTATTTCTGAAAATCCAAAAGCATTAATGATAATTGGTGGCTTGGACAATTAGTAGGTATACTTTCTTACTCGTGAAACTTAGCGATGCCATTTATGAATCTCTGAAGTTGCCACACGACGTCTTGGACATGCTTGTTGTCCAGCAGCTCCATCTTGACCAGGACATCGGATCGCAACCGAGCAAATCTATTTCTAGCGTCTTGCCGACATCGAAGTATGAGTCTGGAAAGTGATAAAACAAGCGTGAGGTTAAAAATATTCATTTATGGATTTCAACTGGTTGATAGCTCTTTCTGTTCGGTCGATAGCTCAGTTGGTAGAGCACTTGCATTCCATGCTGAGAGCTCGAGTTCAAATCCCACCAAGGGTGTCAGAAATGAGGTTTCATAATTTTTTTTTCAAACACGAATTATGTAGCAAACATGAACGACTGTGGGCTGGAAAACCACTCTCCTCACTCCAATGTTCAGTTGGCCCAAAGAAAATCTAAACGCTTGGCCAAAAAACGGAAGAAGACCAATAATACAGGGGGCGATGAAATGTAGAAAGTCATTATATATGTAATTTCTCTTATATTCATAGTTTCGCAATGCAATTCATAGATGGTGCTTTTAAAACGACTAACACTTGCTGTAGATGGTAGACATATAAACCCTCAGTGTACACACACTGACATCACAGTTCTCATCAAGATCATCATCATACTTCATGCTGAAGAAGCCCATCGTAGAAATGGGCGAAACGTCCGGAAGTTCCAGCTCCCACAGACCAAGCACTTCAGCATCATCAGCCGGCCGTGTAAGCCTAAAACTCTTATTCAATGAGGTTTCGTTTCGGTGTTTGTTTTAAACCTCAATTAAAGTACCAGCAAGGTTTACTTAGTGTTCACAAGAAATGAGAACCAGCCCAGGCTTCAACTGAAGTGGTTGGCATAGGGCCTGCCCCCTTACCTTTAAAAATAAAGTCGCAAATCGCCACATGCGACTTTTTCAGGGAGAACGCCGCAAGAAGTTAGTTAAAAGTTTCAATAACTTAGCCTTCACAATAAATGAGAAACAGCCTCCTCGGGAGCTGGGAAACCCACACTTCAACTGAAGTGGTTGGCGTGAGGCCGGCCCGCTTACCTATTAAAATAAGTAGGTCCTGTATTGCCACATGCGATTCCTTCGGGAATAATGTGTCAAGAAGTTAAACTATATCTGCAGCTAAGTTACATATATTGCTTGTAATGAATACCTGTATTCATAGTTCCCAGTTTCCACGCGGTACAGGGGTTCTTGGAGAGCGCCGTAGCTGTACTCTTCATCGTCCATCTCCTTCACCTTCAGGCAGTAGGACAGATACTCAAACTTGGTGTCGGCGTACTTCTTGATGGTCAGCTTTGTGTCGGGTATGGCCTTGTTCAGGTACGTGCCCATGTCAGATAATACCTGTAAATAAAAGCAAAATTTCAATATCAAACCTTCTTGTACTCACTCGTACTTATGCCCAGCTTCCATTAGGCTAGGCTTAGCCAGTATCTCCGCTTTGTTCTGTACTTGCGCCTTTTCTTCCATCACTCATTCTCAGCCTGTTTAGTGCCCTCCATACAGACCACTCGAGATCCTGTCCAGGTGGGAGGTTCTCGCTTGGCTGCACACAGTTTTCAGATCACTTCCAATTCCACAGGCGCAGTCTTTCCCCCGCCGGCTCCGCAGTCAAAGGGTGCACAGAGCTCAAGAAACTGTGACGCGACTTCAAGCGCTGTGACGATGAGCCGATGAGACCGAAAAGGCAGTGCTGTGGATTCAACAGGGCTTTTTGTCATTCAACCCTTTAGGCCACTTGGCGTCTGATGTGTGGGGGGGCTATGCCTGCTAGTGGGTAGAGTTTTCCTATAGGTTTTATAAATAATAGCATGACATACGGGTTTGACAGCTTTCAGCATCTTAATCCCGTCCTTCTCCATCTGCCTATGGTACGCGCCAAATTGGCTGAATGCCTCCGACGCTCTTGGCTGCGGCTCTCGGACCCCAATCGATGAGAAGACGTCACCAAAGTTCTTGTACGTTTGCAGGAGGTCAAAATACGCCTTCAGCATTCTGAAAATATTATTACACTTTCTTTAAAGATATATCACCTGCGTTAAATTAATTTGCATCCTCCACAGTCCTCAGCTTGTGCGGTAAGGCATCCCTCAACAGAGCGCCGGTAATGCAAAAGGCACTATTTCTATAATGTAAGTTGCAAAAAAAAAAACGCAACTAAGCGACACTAGCTACAAAGGTTTATGAATTTTTTCAACCCAGCGAAGAGCAAATTTGAAAATATAAATGATGTATTTTTTGTGCTCCGCCGGGATTCGAACTCACAACCTTCCATTCACGAGTCCGAAGTGTTAGCACTGGACTACAGACCGGCAAATATATAACTGGTGATTGCCCTCTCGAATGTACAATTGTCTAGATTACAGGCTGTCTTCAATGCCGCAGCAAAAATCATTTTTGGAGGGCATAAAACTGATCATGTAACTCCTCTATTGCAGCGTCTTCGCTGGCTGCGTGTCCCGGAGAGAGTGAAGTATAAAGTGTGCCTTATGGTATTCAACTCTCTCAGAGGAGCGGCCCCGCCTTTATTTGACTGAACTGTGTGAGGTTGAGATTGTTGGTAAGCGGTGCACTCTTCCCTCAGCGAAGGGTGATGCTATCAACAGGCTGAAAATGCCACCTCGACGGAGCAGAACGGGCTTTGGGGATAGGGCGTTTGGCTCAGCGGGACCGTTGTGCTAGAACCAGCTACCTCTAAAGCTGAGGATGGAGACCGGTGAAGAACGCTTCAAGAAGAAGAAGAGCTACATGTTTTCCAGGAAGCAAGTGAAGGATGAAAGAGGAAAATCATCCAACTATATACATATATAAAATGTAGAAAAATTCAATCCTTCCAGATGCGGCCTGTGCTCGGACTAAATGCAGCGAAAAACACAATAATTATAATTTGACAATATTTTTAGTGCTGTTTTGTGAGTTCACCACAAGGGCACTGCAGAGCCGTAGCCCCTCCTGAACAGACATGTCTTCAATCCTGATTTAAAAACAATATGATGGAGATGCTTCAGCGGGCACTCCCTGGGAATAGTACAGATATCTGACCTCTTGGCATGCTCCACCAGCCCCTTGTACATGTGCTCCGTGTTCTGCAGCTCCTGCAGCTTCTTGACCAGCGTGTCGTTGCACAGGATGGCGCGGGACAGGCCCAGGGCGTCCGCCGTGCTCGTGGACATGTTCTCCACGATGCGGTGCTTCACCTTCTTCAGCACAATGTCCAGGGACTTGCCCTGCTGCGGATCCGCGTGCAGCTTGTTGTAGTTTATGTTCACCTCCTCCTGAAATAACAAAACAAACACTTTTAATTCAGATGTATTTCTTGTCCTTGTTTATATGTTAGGTCCCCTCAACGTCGACTATCACTTCAGAGTAAATCTCTGTGTCCTAAGCAGCACAAAGCAGTTCCTTCACAGTTTGATTCCGGAAGTTCGGTCGATAGCTCAGTTGGTAGAGTGCTTTCCATGCAGAGAGCTCAGGTTCGAAAGGTTTATTAACTTAACTTAACAAGTACATCAACCAAATGAAAAATGTAGTCCACTAAAAAATCACAGTTTAATTATATTAGACATATGTAGTAGCGTGAGACACTTACTTTGGCAGACTGTATCATTTTAGCGACTTCCACTTTAGTCTTGCCCTTCACCGAGTGGCCGTTCACTCCGACCAGCTCATCCCCGCTCTGCAGAGTTCCCTCCTTGGCTGCTGGAGTGTTGTCAAACACCTAAAAGTTTACACAAACATCACCCACATCATTATCACCATTGGTAGGACAGCCAGGGATAGATCTTGGGCTCCTTGATCAACCACAGTCACCGCTGCTTCCTCCTCCAGTTTCATACTCCTATCGCATTACAGTTTGTCACTTTTTTGTCCAGATATCATGATCTGGGTTTTCTCATTGGTCTACGCCCTCTTGAATCTGTCACCTCAACTATCTTTTCTAGGCTCGGATGATCTATTCGTTACATGTGACTCAGCCTTTTCCCACGTCTTCCTCAGCCTTTCTCAGTTCCCTCCCGGACTTATGGTTCTCTCTCTACTCCTCCAATCTTCTCCATACCTTTTAATTAATGAATTTGTTATCAGCTTTTTAAAATTCAACATTTCAATGTTTACTTGGAGGGAGTAGACAATAAGTCACTTCATTTACCAGGCGGGTCGGTGACTATCTATTGGGAGGAAGGGATTATTTTATGTCATCCCTACGCTCAAAGTATGCCTGGCGAGCATACTTTGTGGATTCACTGTCTAGACTCTAGAGGTTATTCCTTTGACTCCTCTATCGAGTTTTGTGTAGTGGTAAGAATGGTCAACAATACAAGCTTACACAAATGCTCCTATTTTGTTAAAATATGTCTTCTTTGAGTTTAATCATCAGAAGCGCAGGACTGACATGACTACATCCTCAACAGGAAAATTCCTGTTAACCTGAAACGCACGGTCTATGAGTCATGCGTGCTTCCAGTATCTAGCTATGGCTTGGAAAATAGGGCTTACTTAGTATTGCACAAACAAACTGAGGACGTGCCAAAGAGCCATTGAAAGGAGGATGCTGGGAATCAGTCTCAGACACAGGGTTCCAAACCAGGAGATCCGTAAACACACTGGTGTCATTAATGTTATACAGCGAGTGGCCTGCTTAAAGCAGCATTGGGCAGGTCACGTTGCAAGGCAGGACCATGACAGGTGGCCGAAAAGGATCGTCCAGTGGCGGCCCAGAATGTCCAACCGGGGAGTAGAGAGACTCCAACTGAGGTAGCTGGAAGACATCAAGGAAACTGCAGGCAGTCGATAGACAAACATGGAGAAGATTGGAGAAGGATTACGTTCAGGAGTGAATTGAGAAAGACTGAGGAAGGAAGGAACGCAGTATACTGTAACTGTAACTCTGTCGCCATTCCACTAGGGGTCGCCAGAGCCTCTGCAGAGCTGCTTCAAATTTTTTCTATCCTGACATACCTCTTTCAATTCATTCATATCCATCACCTTTTTCATGCATTTTCTTCTTTTACGCTCACTTTGTATATTCCATTATTTCACAATCTCCTCAATCTGATCACTCCATACTTTTGTCGGTTGTCCCTTCCCTCTTTATCCTTTCACCCTTTCTTTTGATATATATTTTTTGTCAGTCAATCATCATTCATTCTTTCCACATGCCCAAACCATCTCATCAGTATGTTTATTATTATTAAAATAAGTGATTATTTCTCACCTGTACTATGTATAAACACGGGCATAGCGGAGCACCTCCACCTATACTGATGCCGATGAGATTGGAGTCATCTTTCAGTATTGTCACATTGCCAGATGTGACAGTCATTCCCCTGCGATAGGTAAATTAAATAAAATCAACACATTTCAATTATCAATGGCTAATAAAAATCCTTGTGTATTTATTCTAATAAACCAAACATACACAGGACAAGTAAAAAACAGCTAATGATGAACAATCAGAATATGAGTCATGTAAAATCAAAGCCGGAAATCATTTTTTTCTAAAAGGGGATAAATACAAAGGGAGTGAAACAAAGAGAATGCCTTTCTCTGGGCTTACATTTAAATATTAATCTTATTAGATTGCTGCCTTTCTATACAATTCATAAATTCAAAATAAAATAAATGGGATAATTATTTACAATGTTGTAAGTTCTGGATGTAACTAAGCTGTACATATAGCAACCTTAAAGGTAAAACTGAATGAGTGCTGATTCACTGAGTTGAAAAATCATGACAAACATTTTATTGGGTGTAACTTCTCATAGTAAGTGAACTAATTATAGGGAAGCGCTCATGAAGTTAGTGTTTTCTCCCATAGAAAATAGGAAAACTGGTGCATTTATCCGAGAAATCCATGTTAGCTTAATATGCCACTTCTTCAGTTTCACTTTTAAGTTGCCGATATAGTGCACAACTTCTTGCCTCATTGTCCCTGAAGGAGTGGAATTTATTTATTCTCACAAGTGAGGGAGTCACCCTTACGCTTAGCACTGTATTTTAATTGACTCGCCTGCGCCGTGTCGTATCGACAATAACTTTGACGCTGGTTCAACAGATGTCATTGGATAATTATTTATTAGTAATTCATTAAGATATTAAAAAAATAATTATTAATTATTGACAGTGTAAATACATGTTTCTGGCCAGACAAAATAAGATAATTATGACACATTTTTGTCTGATTACCCGATGGTTGAACATTAAAACATTTTTCTATATTGGGGGTACAAGTAAAGCGTCTATTTTATTTGGGATTTAAATCAAATAGGAATACATACTTAATTCAATGAATAAGGAATGTAAGGTTTTTTACATAATATTTTTTTTTTTGCAATTATCTAATAAAATAAAAGCCATGAATAACATAAGGATATTGGGTAAAACAATTTCATGAATAAAACAAAACACAATCTCTTTCAACTATTTTTTTTCTTCAAGGTGTACATGGTGCAAAAGTATAAGATTTAGCGGTATACAATCAAAATCTATCGAATCTACATTTTGTTTTTGTATGGTAGACAAGCCAAAATTAAAAACCTGCCATGTAGCGCTACACAGATTGTACTAAACGTGGTGAAAATCAAAATTTCGGCTGCCATCTTGTAAAATGTCACATTTGATAGTTCAACGTGAAATTTTCTGTGTTACAAAAGTTGAAGGAGTATTCAATACACAATTAAACTGCGCATATAGTGTAACTTCTTGCCTGCGTTATCCTTGAAGGGATCGCATGTGGCGATTCAGGATTTATTTATTTTTACAGGTAAGGGGGCCGGCCTCACACCAACCACTTAAAGTTGAAGTGAGGGTTTCCCAGCTCCCGAGAGGGCTGGTCCTCATTTTTTGTGAAGGCAGAGTACACCTTGCTCGGATTTGAAATAGAATCCGAAACGGAAAATCATTTCTGACACACTCGGTGGGGATTGAACCCTTGCTCTTGGCATGGAATGCAAGCACTCTACCAACTGAGCTATTGACCGGACTTTACGAGCTTGGTCGTCGCTACGAAGCACCAATTCTCAAGCAAGGCCCAGTTGCTGTAAGGCTGGACGGACCTTTGGTGTTTGTCACCTTGTAAAATGTCACATTTGATAGTTCAGCGTGAAGTTTGCTGTACTGTAAAAGTTTAAGGAGTATTTAATGAGAGTAATGTTTGTTAATTTTATCAGTTTGTAGGCCCAAACATCACTTGAACTGTCTCCTACTAATCTCCTTGAACTGTCTCCCACTAATCTCCTTGAACTGTCTCCCACTAATCTCCTTGAACTGTCTCCCACTAATCTCCTTGAACTGTCATCTACATTTAGTATGATTTGTATACCACTACATGCTTCTGAATCATATGTATATTTATTTTAACAATTATTTTGTAAATGATTCCTGTAGATTATTATTTTGAAAATTTCACTCGTAGATCAAGACTGACATTTCACCGCTCACTGTGTGTGGCGTCTTCAGAGTCATTGGAACAATTAAGTGTAAAGTAAAAATTACTTATACACTTCCTGTGTTTTGAAGTTGTGATTGGAAAGCTAAGGACACAGGTAAATTTGGCACTGATCAGCGACAAACAAGCGTAGAGAGGCCTCTTGAGGTGTGATTCCCATGAAAAATAGCACTTACCAAATAAATCATCATAATATTATAACTTACTATTGAGAAAGTTTCTCTGTCGGTTGTAGCTATCACACCGAGGATACTGCACCCAGTTAGCGGTGAAACGTCTAGGAATACATCTTGCAACACGGCAAAAAGTCAAAAAGAAGAATCTCAGGCCCGGTATTTTCAACGTTAGCATAGCGACTTTATACCGAATGAAAAGTACGAATTTATGTCAATCGTTGAATATTTTTTTTGTCAGTTTAAGGTCACAAAAGCTAATGTTGAAAATACTGGACCTTAATCATCCGGAAGAATCTTAGGTCCGGTATTCTCAATGTTGGCATAGTGACTTTATACCAAATGAAAAGGCCGCACTAATAACAATTGTGTGGTTAGGTTTTTTTTATCAGTTGAAAGCCACATTAGCTAACGTTGAAAATATCAGATCTTAATCATCCGAAGCCTATACGTATAATTTTTGTTCACACTCTAGATTTCAAGCTATCATATCGTTCAAACTATTTGGTATATCTAGCAAGCTTTTCTCTTCATAACATGGTATCTTGTTTTTGTTTTATTTTTAGGTGCAAAGCATACATGCGCATCTATTGGTGGATCAAAATATATGTAGGTAATTATGCATCTCAGACTTGCATGAAATAATGGGAGAGCTAAATTAGATTGTTAATTTTAGAAATTTGTGTGTTATTTGATAGATATAATTCGCTGGTTGTAAAAAGACATGGCATTTGACAGATAATAATTGTTCATTAATCAGATAACTAACATTTCATTTGACAAATTATTGTTTCTTGATAAGATAACCATTGGACAATCTGCCATTGGACAGATGATTGATCTGACAATGATATGTAATTTGACAAATAATAATATATCCTTTGACAGATGATCATTTCTTTATAAGATAATAACATGACATTTGACAGATGATTGATCTGACAATGACACTTCATTAGACACATAATTGTTTCTTGATCAGATAACGACACATCATTTGTCAGATAATTGTTTCTTGATCAGATAATGACATGAGATTTGACAGATGATTGTTCATCAATCTAACAATGACTAGTCACTAGAATAACAATAAAATATGCTCTACAATTATTGTATGCAAGTCTAGGATGAGGGGTTAAATAGGTTGGTTGCTTAAACATTACTATTTAAACAATAACGATCGTTATAATTAATCATAACATGTATAACGTGTCTACGTGTTAGCCGGCCACTAGGTCATGGCATGATAACATGCTCTATTAGTCGCTATCCCAATCTCGCTAGCCATTTACATAATCTGAAATGCACACAATGTAAACAAAATCAATTTCATGGCGTCCCTCGTTAAACAAATACAACTTTCAATTCAAATTATGGATCAAAATAAAAGAAATAGAGCCGTTTGGAGTGTCAAATCACTGATGTCCCATAACATTAATGAGGTATTGTTACAATCATAGCTGTTTGAGTCGATTGTGAATAGGTAGTTTTTGTCTATGGTTGTTGGCTGTTAAATTCCTTATTCCTGCAGCCAATTATTAGCCCTGTACATTCCCACCTCTCACCTTGTGACAATAAAAATATGTTTGTTTTGCAATTTGCTATGACAGAAGTATCAGCAAGTGTTTTTTTTTGTAGCCTAAGAGCCCGTTCCCACTTGTCAGGTGTCGGATCAGTATATTCATCGGAGGTTCCAGTTGCATAACATTTTGGACAAAATCGGTTTCAGACATGTGTGCATAGCTCCATACATAATGTTCTGCCACTGGCACCTCCAATTAATATACGGATCCGGCACCCGACAAGTGGGAACGGGCTCTTACTTCTTATTTATGACTCACCAAAATTTACTAATGCATATAGGTACACTCTTAAGCCCCTTGCATTTATGTTTGTTGTATAACTGTTATCTTCTATCTCTTTTCTTTATAGTACACATAACTACTTTGTTTCATGGCACATGCTTACTGTATGAAACCACCCAAAAATGCCATCATTTCTTTTATTTTGATCACGGAGTAAAATGTACAGATTGGTTGTTTTGATAATACTGTGTAAAGTGTAAACAGTGAAATGGTTAAATAAATATTGTTTAAGTACTGTTCTACTTGTGATTATAAAAACTAGCATTAATAGCGTCAATATATTAAGTTATTGGAGGCTTAAGGAATCATAAAAACAATGTGATTTTGGTAATTTAAATGGGGAAAATCAATTCAAGCTTACTCCATAAATTTTCAAACAGGAGAAAGCTTTGCTAGCAACGAATATTCTACATTTACAAAGCATGTTTGGATCGTAGCTTTTACTTAAAATGTTATTAAAACATTAGAATAGATTAATATTTGATATGACATTTAAGAATTCTGCAATCAATAATCAATAATGCAAGTCTTGTCTTGTCTTGTATCCTGCCGCTATTCCTCTAGGGGTGGCCGGTACCTCCACACACTCCTCCACTTGACTCTGTCCTTGCATACTTCTTTCATCTCATCTAATTTCATCACTCGTTTCATGCATGCTCTTCTCTTGTTTCCACTCTGTAAATTCCATTTATTCGCAATCTCACTTATCTGATCAATTCATTCTTGACATAGATATATTTTCAGAAGAGAAGACAGAAGATGGTCAAGAAAAGTTTTGGAACGATGGCAGAGAATTGAGAAAAAGTCTGTTCTTGATGAATAGACATACAGAAAGCTGCTGGAAGGACTTGGTAGAGAATGAGTCGGAACAGTTCCAAAGTGGAATCAACTCCGCTAATAACAGAGGTTAGCATTTCAAGTTTGCACTCTATGTGACAGGTCCATCGTCTTGTGGTTACGCTTCAGACTTGTAGATAGAAGGTTGTGGATTCGAATCCCAGTGGAGCACAAAAAAATGTCATCTATATTCTCAAATATGCACTTCCATAGGTTGAAAAATTCAAATAGGTACCTTTACTAAAGACCAGTCACTAAAGGTTCTTCCAGCCTTACAGCAACTGGATCTTGCTTGAGTATTGGAGCTTCTTAAAGCTACGATCAAGCTCGCAGAGGGCTCTCGAGGTGTGATTACACAAAAAAGCGATCACAAAATTCATCAACCTAATATTATTATTATTATATGTAGGTATGAACACATTAAATGTCCGTATTTGAAATTGTATTCTGTCAACAATAAAATCTGTCTAGCTATCTTTCCCGTAAACAGGGAAGGATGTGTACCATTTTTTACAAAATGTATAACCCAATTTCAAGACATTCAAGAACTAACGCTTTGTATGCAAGATACATGTTTACGATTGTGCTTTTTAAAACTAAATAAATGTGTCATTGTGAATTTTGTGTTTAAAGTGAGTTTTGAGTGTTGTTTAAATGTAAATTAAAAAGGATTTATATCAAAGCATGGACTTACAGCAAGTTTTGATACATTAGCTGATAGCGCTCTTGCCGCAAATCATTGATGACACATTCCGGAGACAGTTCTTGGATTTCTACGGATAATACTTCATCTCTGGAGAAAACATAGAGAATAAAGATTATTGTAGAATAATGAAATACGTAAACAATAATATATGCAATTTTATTAAGAAAAAATGCATTTATACTCACTTGGCTTCTGTTGTCGAATTTTGATTTTTTTTCGTTGCGTCAGACATATTCTCATTGACGTTTTTTCCATTTTTCTCTCTATTAAGATAAATTAAAGAAATAAATAGAATTGTAAGCGAAAAAGGAAAGCAAATTATATGTAAGAAATCTTTAAATATGATGAGAATCAAAATACAAAGCATACACTCATACTTACCAGTTTCTTCTTGATTTGGTTCATTGGAAAAAGTTCACAGATTTTTTAAAATAAAATTAATTAGTCATATTTAAAGACTGGGCTGGTAATCGTATAACTTACTCGTTAATATCAACTAGAATGGAAAGTTCTAGATTGGAATGTACATGATCTGTTTTTTCTTGGAATCCTTGGGCTGAACGACTGGATGATGAAAATTTGCAACAAGCGAGTTTTGATTCCTTTGGAAGGCTAGGTAAAAATGAAAATAAACAAATAAATAGAAAGAAAATTAAATAAATGTAATAAACAAAATAATAGAAATGAGAAATATTTTTTTTTGTATGGGAGTGAAAAATAAATTTAATAAAAAAAGGGAATTTTCATCTTTTTATGGAACTAAATAAATAAATCTAGTCAAAAAAATTCAGAGAAATAAAATAGACAGAGAATGGAGTACATAATTTTTTTCAATGGACTCAGCACAAATAGGAATTTAGAACTTTTTCTCGGCGAGCAAATGTCACACTTGTATGGGGCACACATCCTTAGCAACCAATAACAATATATTTGTTTGCCCTATCCCTAGCAACCTGACCGGGTGACGTTACAATTTTGTAGATGTCAATTCATGTACTGAGTCAATTAATATTTTTTTACATAATAAAAATTGTGTAAATAAATCAATTGTTTTTTTGACTTGACAATCGAGTCGGAATGGATGTTCAAAATTTGATTTTTTTCTTCTCTGCTGCTAAACGGTCCTTTTATAACCAATCACAAAATATTACTAAGCCTTTTCCCTAGCAACCTGGTCATGCGTTGTTACATGTGTTTGTAATGCCATTTGTGTGGACTATAAAACTAGAGATACCTACATTAAAAATGTATCTATTAATGTAAACAAGAAAAAGGATCGTATTTTTACAATGGAAGATATGATAGAAAAATAATATGATGATGAATACAAAACAATAAATATTATGTAGTATAGGTACAAATCAGTTTTTTTTTAAATGGAAAATAAAATTCTAACTTTTTGTCTTCGTATTTTGGTGAAGCAGCCATTGAAAGGTATTCTTGAGGTAATCCATATGGATAATCAAAATATGCGGGCGAATACGGCCACATACGGGAAAAATTACTATTTCCTTCAATTAACTTTCAAATACAACTAAATTAAGAAATTTAGAATGCGCAGCCACTATAACTGCCAAGTCAACGAACGTAAGCATAAATTAAAAACAGAGAGGAAGTCGATAAACCCGATAGATAAGGTATTAACCAACTAACAAACGCAGAAAAGTGATAACATAAAATGAAAGTGGGGGAATTGTTGAAAGGCTGTGAAAGTACATACATTTTGTCCTCCTCAAAAAAGAAATCCTCTTCGTATTCCTGCATTTTGATTGTAATGTAACGTTCATGAATAATTAAATTGTAGGATTTTGAATCATTCAGGTGTTAAATTGCTTTTTTTTTAATCCGATTAAGCGCCATTGATTTTGATTTGTGACAGCTGCGAAACAACAGTGGAAATATGAATTTGAATGTGGTGCGCATGTCACAAATTGTGCCGCGCATGCGCATTATGATTGTTTGTGTTTATATTGACATCTAGCGAAGAAAATATGAAGCTTTTCAAATCTGAAACTTTTTCCTTTTCTTTTCCCCAAAGGTTATTCTTCGTTATAAAGCTTTCAATTTTCGCGGCTAGACTTCAGACCTTTCTTCATTTGAATCCTAATTGGTCTAGAAAGCTTTTTAAATTTGAATTTTTTTCTTGATAAGAAAAACTTCAGTCAGTATATTCATCATGGATTTATTTTTACAATCGAGAAAACTTACTTACTTATGAAACACATTTTGATTGAAATTTCATAGTGCAGCGTATTTTTTTCGTACAGAAAAAATAGCTCTCATGGTTCACTTTGCCAATGTGACCCCTGCTTCAGGAAAGGGCGGCAAGAGCTGCTGGACTTATGTTCATTAAAGATTGGGTTTTATATTGTAAGTCCACATGCGGCATGTTTAAGCGCGAACTTATACGTGTCTGCTTGTGAGAATGCATTTAATATGAATCTCTAATTTAATGTATCTTAGCAACTTAAATTATATATTATAGATCATTCATTAGGTGCAAGTTTTTACTGAGTATAAAAGTAAAAAGGGAATTTTTTTATGTACCTAAAGTTGTAGGGTCATTTTGTAATTCTCATTCAAAATTTTCAATACGCATTCACTTCTAATATTAATTCAAGTACTTGGTTTGCCTACCTACATACAGATTATGAATAATGTACAGGTGTAGGTACGCGGCTTTAAAGGAATTTACATGACAGCTAAAAGTGGGCGCTGCTTCAACTTCAGGTCCTTCAAACTGTTATAATAATCAATGCTGGAGAGATGTTTTCCGGGTTCTATGGGAGCGGGAGTTTCCGGACGTTTCGCCATTGCACTTTCACGCTAAAAAAGCCCATCGTAGACATTGGCGAAACGTCCGGAAGCTCCAGCTCCCATAGACCACGGCAACATATCCCGGAAAACATCTCTCCAGCATCATCAGCTGGCCGCGTAAGCCTAAAACCTTTAGATATGCTATAATCAATGTTTATTACTTTTTATTTTTTCGACAGAATGTTTAATAAACGTCACGTTGAACTATCAAAAGTGACGTAATAAAAGATGGCGGCGTTAGTTTATATTATTACCACGTTCATTTTAAGCCGTGTACGGCTGTAACTATTTATTTAAGCTAACAATAACATTTTTTTATTGTCACAAGAATATAAATAAATAAATGTAAAAATCTTCTTTGAAATGCTAAAGGGTAGGTGTTTTTTGTGGGTTTTACAGAAATATTCAATATTTTTGTTGAAATAATCGTGTCTTGGAATATTTCTTTGAAATATCATAAATAAGTGATTCTCGCGACAGTATAACTTACTGTAAAAAAATCTCTAATAATTTATTCTACTTTTGTTTGTTTAGGTTTTTTCAAACATAAATCTACCTACCTACTGTACCTAGCCTTGAACAAATACAAATAAAAAGGAATATATTTTGTATTGCCTGTTTTACCTTCTCATCCCCCCAGTGCTTGTTTGGCTTATCTACTATTTAATTCAAAGATTACCTTTCAATGAAATTATCTCAAGAATGACATTTTACACAAACTGAGCTAAGAATAAAACGTTAAACACGATAATGTGAAAGTTGTTTTAAATATTTTTAAAATCAAATTCCAGTTTTCATAAGACACATTGGTCCAGTACTACCCACATAATATGCAAACATTGCTGATGTGAAATTACCTCTGATGGACATAAGCCAAACAGGTACCAAGAAGACGTTATGTATTCAAAAAAGAGATGAAATTGAGTATTTGTTTTCGACCGGTTGTAGTCTAAAGGTGTAATTCTCTAACAGCAAGACATGGCTCATCCGCGGCCTATCGTAGAGTTTTAATACAGAAAGTCGTTGATCAGCTATGGATGAAATGTTATGTGAATATCACTGTAAGGGTTGTCGTCTCGGACTATATATTGTTACGTTTTCTGTTGGATTCTCTTTTAAATTAAAATGCCAGAATTTATTGTTCACAATTTATCTCACAACTTGACAATCACTGTTTACAGGTGTTACTTAACGAATTGTTCTCTTGTGACTGCTCGTGCGTACCATTTTGATCTCTTTAATAATGAACCAGAGAGGTCTTCTCGCACTTACTAGATCATTCCACCACCAGAACATTATGTACACACACACAGTCACTAGAACGTCAGTCCAATGCACGGCTTCTCCTAGATGGTTCTATTGTGCGTGCATAGGTGTATGCGTGTATAAGCGCATGTATTTCAAGTTCGCGACTGTAATCTATAATCTAAGTTGCAAAGATATATTAACATTTAAGGCTCATATCATATGCATGCCCACAAACAAACACGTGTAGTTCGCGCTTACAAACGCTTAATGTGTACTTACAAATAAAATCCAAGCCTCAAATGAACATAAACCCTACAACTTTTGCCGACCTTCCCTGACACAAGGGTGACATTGGCAAAGTGAACCATTTTTTACAGTATAGGTGGTCAGCCTCATACCAACCTATAAGTCAAGGAATTACACACTATTAATTACGACACTATATTATGAAAAGATACTTAGGTCGAATCCCTGGAAGAGCTGAAAAAAATATTTTCAGTAATTTTCAAAATTATAAAATGGTAGAATATTATTGTATTCTTTTTTAAATAGGAAATAAATCGCCACCTAAAATGTAAAACTGAATACATGTTCTTCAGGAGACTCTTTCCTGAGCGAGCAAGAAAGATTTTTTTTATGAAATACTTTATACAGATTTCATCATATTTTTGCAGTCACTCACAGTGATATTCACAACAAATATAAATCCATAGATGATCAGTGAATCAAAGGTTTTTTTTATGTGAAAAATTGTCTTTAGGCGACGGTTGAGCCATGGATTTGCTGTGTGTGAATAGCACCGTTAATGCCTTTGTCTTGCAATGTAATGCATTTATTCATGAAAGCATAATACTTAGTTCAGTTTCCTTTGTGAATTACAATAATATGACAATTATTTTGAATACCGCTCGCTCCCTGTCAACTTGAATATAACGGGTCCTTATCTCACGAATGTACAAGGCTACGGTCTCATACAGAAGAAAGCTAGAAATTTGGCATGCACGTAGCTTTCATGTTTACAAATGAACCCAAAAGTGGAACAGAAAAGCTGCCAAAATTTCCTACCTGGATTTTATTTTGAAAAAAAATATATAGTTGGTTGGTTGAGTATATACCTACCTAACGAGATAATTGTATTCTAAGGCCCGGTATTTGCAAATATAGTAAAGTTAAGTGTAATGCAGTTTTAGTTAAATTTTTATAATATTTAACTCACCGAATTACGCCAGTAAATATTTGGTTAGTTAAGAGCGCTCTCGAAAATTTTTAATTTTAAAATCTGCGTTCGCTTAATACCTATCTATGCCACAGCCGCGCGCTCGGAGCTCTTATTTTGTAGTTTTTGAAAGGTACGTATATTAACTTATAATATCTGTGGACTAGAAATTATTTTAACCAAAAAAGACATATATATATATATGTCTCAACTTACTTACGAAAATGCTCATTAGTAATAAAAATAACAAAGAACTTCACAGTTGCATTTCATTAGTAATAAAAATAACAAAGAACTTCACAGTTGCATTTCCATGTGTACAAAAAACTCGGCACAACGAAAAAAAATCTTGAATGTTGGTGCCATTTCAAATAACGGCTGCCGACTAGACCGGAAATAACTAGAGTTGACAGATAACACACGTTATAAATATTGTGATCGCCAAAGTCGTGGCAATATTTCATATTTTAACTTTATCACTTTTCATTTCATATTTCATATTTTAACTTTATCACATTATAACCACTGCAACGTGTGACAGGAGAGAAACGCAAGTGGTAGCATGTCGCTTCCTTTGTTCTTGTTTGCCGTAGAGACCATTAAGCTAATTTTACATGAGCAATTTTTGCATGTGTACTGGACCAATGTGTCTTATGAAAACAGGAAATTGATTTCAAAAATATTTAAAACAACTCTCACATTACGAATTTTACGCTTATTCTTAGCTCAGATTGTGAAGAATTTTATTCTTATGACAACTGCAGTATGTATCAAATCAGCACGTTAGTTTCCGCTCCTCTATGTTATTACTCATAGTAGCTTGCAGTACACTTTTTGGCAGCCATTTTTTTATGCCGGTCAGATAGACTCAACCTTTTCCATCCTTCAACATCAAAACTAAAAATGTTCAACAATAAATCAATAGTTTCGCAAATTATATTTTTAGTAATAATAATATCAGGATGATTTTTGCGAGCGCTGTTTTTGTGTAAATCACACCCCAAGAGCCCCCAGCGAGCTTGGTCGTCGCTAAAGAAAGCGTCGATTCTCAATCAAGACCAAGTTGCTGTAGGGCTGGATGAACTTTGGTGACGGGTCTTGGTAATGGTTTGTGTATTTCCACTTTATTAATTCATTAGAACTTTGAAAAACATTAAATAAAAAAAAAACAAGTTTTTAGTTACTCGTAAGCGTAACTACAGATGTTATGGATATGTGAAGGTTCCAAGGAATTTTATGAAAAAAGTGGTCAATATAGTGCATACACGCAGAATTTCTTAGTAAATATTTAGTTTTTACATACTGTAAAATTGCGTTTCCTTTCTCGCAATTTCGCTTTCTTGATGACTAAAATTATTTTTTAGCGTAAAATCCGTAGGAAGTAGAATGTCGACCGATTATTTCTAAAATAGTAATAATAAATTTCTAAGTTAAGTATCAAAGTCTTAATCTAAATTAAAGTTGCAAAGATATATATCATTTCAGATTAATATTAAATACATTCCCACAAGCACACACATAGTAGTTGAACATAAGCCCTGCAACTTTTGTCGACCATCCCAGAAACAGGGGTGACATTAGCAAAGTTAACCATCTTTGTACAGTATGGGTGGTCAGCTTCATACCAACCTATAAGTCAAGGAATGTATTATTAAGAAATTGTTGATTGCAAAAAATAATATTTTTGTAAAAATGTAACATGGAAAATCGTAAAATGTTCTCGCTTCGAAAATGTTGCATATCACTTGCCGACGAAACAAAGGTTTGTTATGAGATAGTTTTAGCGAAAAAAAAAAAGTACCGCAGGTCCCGCCTTCTGTGAGCGTTGGCGCTCGACTGAGGTTTACCCCGCGAATCTCGCATTTAAAAGCCATTTGTAAAATAATAATAAAAAATACATCTTGTGAAATAAAAAAATTGAAAAAAAATACAACTTAGCTCAAGATTATATTGTTTAATATTTGAAAATAATTGGGCACAAATAACCATTTTTTGAGATTTTATTCGAAGATACAATGTACACTTTTTTGTCCGTTTTTGCTTCTAGATTTTTTTTTTTAATTCAGTTTTCTTCATCTGAACCACATTTTAAATCACACCACGAACTAAAACAGGATATAAAGTATATTTGTAATTTTTTTTAGATTTCAAAATACCACCAATTTACAGAAAAACTGGTTCAAAAATTGTATGTTTTCCACTTACCGCAAGAAGGTGTTCGTAATTTATATTTTTTCAAGTAATAAAAGCGTTTATAGACATATATTATTTGATGCATATTACAAATGAAATGTTTAACTAACATTTAAAGTTATCAAAAATTTATATTTGTCCATATTTATTGAAAAAAAACCACGTCAAAAACTGTGATTTCGAGAAATTTCCTAGCACCCTCTTAACTAATGATTTTCAAGACGGCGTCGTCTTCACTGACAGCTGTTTTTTTTATGTAAGGATACATCAAAATTGTTGCAAACTGAACACGTTTTGTGTCTTTTTCCAGCTTAATGAAGGTTAGGCATTTGATTTTTATAGCCAGTTGTTTGTTTTAAAGCTTTTGAATGGTATTGTAATTATTTTTAAGATTTTGGGGCGGGGCTTGTCACTTGGGTAATTCTCGGTTTTAGGAGTTCATATTTCGAATAAAAGTTGAAGTAATAATTAACTAAAATATAACTTAATTTGTAAAATACCGTGCCTTAGAGAACTGCAATATCGCAAATTGACTACCTAATTTTACTTCAGAATGTGTTCGCATGAATCTCATTTTTTCATGATAATCGTAAAAAAAATCCTTTTTTAAAAAAAGAAGAAGAGATGCAATTTAAACAAATACAATCAGTAACTTGAATATAGCTAAAATAGTATTTTTTAAGTACGTCTTTCTACTTCTGGATACATTTTTTTATTAATAAATGTAAAAGCTATGCCAAGTTTCAAGTTTTTTTTAGGAATGGACCGTAGCCTTACTCAACTGTGAGCCAACGATGTATTTTTTAAATATTTTCATTGTTGTATAAGTGAGAACTACGTGTGTTCCAAGTTTCGTGATTTCTTCTGGATTGGACCGTAGCCTGAGCTAAAATTGCCTCTGACGATATGTCATTTACATAGAATAGATTTCAATATTTTACGTGAGAAAGAGGAAAAAAAAACAAGCCAGGAGTGACAACTTGATGCAGAAATAAATGATATTTTTTCTGAATAATTCTGCAATGACTCTGGAATACTGATTTTCAATTCAATCTGGTTATAAAATAAGCTTCGCAGAACTGTTTGAAATTTACTACGAAATAATAATATTTAATTTATTACGAAAAGAAAAACTAACCGTGGAGTAAGAAGGTCGGATTTCTCAAGGTTTCGTCGGAGCTGTGTCTGACGTCATAAAGAGACGTGTCTCTTCTAAGCCAAAGTGACACGAATTCAAATCTCTCTTATTTCTTTTTCATCTGGCGATGTTCTTAGGTCAGTATGAATCTAAATCAATAATCTTAGTTGCAAAAATATAAGTTTCACATTTAATGCACGTTCACAAGCATCACGTGTGGGTAAGTGAGCCCAAATCTTACATGAAAACAAAGCAAAATCTTACATGAAAACAAAGCAAAATCTTACATGAAACCAACTATTGCCGACATTTTCTGAAACAGTGGTGACATCGGCAAAAGTGAACCTATTTTCGTATTTTTCGTTTTATTTTTTATTTTGTAAGTACACACCAGAGATGTTATGGATATCCTTATCCGTATACGAAACTATCGGACATCCGAAATAAAAAATATCCATATCCGTAATTGAAACCGAAATAAAAGTTTCGGATAACGGTGGAATCTAAATGAAATATGTTGTGACAAGGTTTCGTTTTCGCCCGTCGACTTTAAACAAGCATATATATATAGATAACACTTAAAAATGAGTAGCTATACTAATTTATCTATAAGTGATTGTAAAATTAACCGAACATGAAAATATTTTCTTGTTTGTTTTTTATTATTCTTTTGCAATTGCTTCAAAATCTGATATCCGTAACCGAAACTATCCGAAATAATTCAATATCCACATCCATATCCGTAACCAAAATTATGTTATTGCAATATCCTTACCCATATCTGAAACTTCATATCCTTAACGTCACTAGTACACACATATCATAATCCGTAAGCACAAGCTTACACGTACCCGCTTACGGGCTACGGGCATGCATTAAATATAATTTTTAAATTTAATTATTAAATCTTTAAAAATTCGACTTAGCTAAGTAGGTATTTTGGAAATAACAACGCAAAAAGAATTCGCCCAGAAGAAAGACGAATAATCCTAACAGCATTTTTGTGTTTGTTTGGTAGGAAAACAAAATGCGCTGAAAGAGGTTTTTTTTTTCGCGAATATCGCGATCCAATCCTGTTTGTTGATTCTAATGTTTTTAAAAAGCTCAGTCTCGGAATATACAACGCGGATTAGGGTCTCCGAGTTATTTTTGGCCCAAAAAGCTGGAAAAAGGGATGAAAAGGAGGGAGGAAAGCCGCAGAAATGTAATGGAAACAAAGTCTATCTAATGCGGTGGTGAGTTCAGTTGGTAGAACGTTTGTATTCAAAGCTAGAGTAGAGTGACAGGGTTCGATCCCCATCGAGGGTGTTAGAAATGATTTTCCGTTTCTCTGTTTTTTCTAGTTCTAATCATACTACGTATAATCTAAGATGCAAAGATATATTACATTTAAGATTTATGTTAAATGCATTCTCATAAGCAGACACGTATAATTTCGTGTTTACACATGCCGCATGTAGACCTACAATATAAAGATATGTTGATGTTTTTTCATGTACCGTTTATGATATGCTCTGTTTGTGATGTACTTTCCTGTGATGTTTTGTCATTGTGATGCTCTGTCATGTGTTGTTATGCCATATGTCGTTATGTCATGTGTTGTTTTGTTCCTGAGTCGTTCTATCATGGAACAGTCCGGTCGATAGCTCAATCGGTAGAGTGCTTGCATACCACCCCGTGAGCTCGGGTTCGAATCCCACCGAGGGTGTCAGAAATGATTTCCCATTTCGGTGTTTATTTCAAACCCTAAAATAAAATACCGGCAAGGTTAACTCAGCCTTCACAAGAAATGAGTACCAGCCCCCTCGGGAGCTGGGAAACTCCCATTTCAACTGAAGTGGTTGGCGTAAGGCCGGCCCCCTTACTTGTAAAAATAAATGGGTCAAGTCGCCACATGCGACCCCTTCGGGGATAACGCGGCAAGAAGTTACACTATATGTGTAGCTTAGTTGCGAGAGCTGGTACTCATTTCTTGTGAAGGCTGAGTAAACCTTGCCGGTATTATTATTTTGGGGTTTGAAATAAACACCGAAACGGGAAATCATTTCTGACACCCTCGTGCTCGGTGGGATTCGAGCCCGAGCTCACGGCATGGAATGCAAGCACTCTACCAACTGAGCTATCGACCGGAATGCAAGCACTCTACCAACTGAGCTATCGACCCAAAAAATATATAAAAACAAATAAAGGTAGGTAGTAAAGTAAAACGAAACCATTGTTTACAAGATGAAGGCATTATAATATATTTTTAAATGACAAATATGAATAGTTGCGGCGCCAAGACGTCAGCGAGGCGTACAGGTGACGCGCACTTTAATTTAGATATATGATATTTGTGTTGACTCCCCGGGCGCATGTTCTCTCATCTCTTCCTGCAGGATTTAGATCTTCCCTGTAATTGAGACTGAGCACGTATATGGGAAAACTAGCGTCACACAACGATACACTCCGTTTTGTATGAACGTCGTATGTTTATTTGTTAAGAGCTTGAATTTGTTGAACTGTATTAACAATGTTAGGTACGATTTAAGGGTTTAATATAAAAAAAACTTCGGTTTATTTATGTCACGCAAATTATTTTGAGAAATAGTTCGCATTTGGTTCGAATTGAGTTATCTTTTGTACTGTATTGCTCGCCAGCTCCAAAACAAGTCTCTCTTCAAAGCTCCTGGATCTCTATTCATAGGCGTATTTAAGGGTTATTCTGGCACACGCTAGGCCACTCTAGAATATGCTTATTTAGAAGATTTGACCGAATGCTCAGATTATAGAACAGAAAAAATAAAGGTATTATTATTTAAGCACAAGTTACAAACGATGATGAGATGGTTTGGGCATGTGGAAAGAATGAATGATGATAGATTGGCAAAGTACATATCATATGTACAAAGGTGTAAAAGGAAAAAAAGGAAAGGGACAACCGAGGAAATTATGGAGTGATCAGATTGTGAAAAAATGGGGTATTCAAAGTGAGCGTAAAAGAAGAAAATGCATGAAAAAGGTGATGGATTAGAATGAATTGAAAGCTCAGGTATGTCAGGATAGGGAAAAAATGGAGGCAGCTCTGCAGAGGCTCTGGCCACCTCTAGCGAAATGATGACAAAGTTACAGCTACATTTACATGCTTCTATTTATCATGGTCATTTTTATTTGTGGGTTTACTTGATGCTTCTTTAGTCTCGGGCTGCTTTTAATAATAATATAATCGTGAAAACACAAAACAGTATTTTGATTTGAATCTTTCAATTAAATAAATAAAATATTAAATAATAAACTAAATTTATCTACGCCTTTTTGTGATTTATATCACTGCAAAGGCTCATGTGGGCTACAGTTACAGTTACAGTTACCTACATCTAGAGACACAGACACACTCACACAAGTTAAAACACACAGACGCACATTCGTAACAGTATATGGGCTGTTTTTTTTTAAATTTCATCTAATCTACTCTAATCTAAGCTGCAAAGATATATATCATTTAAGATTTATATTAAATGCATTCCAACAAGCAGATGTGTATAATTTCGCGCTAACACATGCCGCATGTGGACCTACAATATAAAAATCCAATCTCAAATGAACATAAGCCTTGCAACTCTTGCCGTCCTTCCCTGAAACAGGGGTGACATTGGCAAAGTAAACCAATTTTTTACAGTATGGGTGGTCAGCCGCATAACAACCTATAAGTCAAGGAACATACATGACAAATTACATTTTTTTTAAATCAATAAATAACAATATATACATGGACATAAAAAACTAAATAATAAAACCAATTTCACTTTACCAAACCCCAGCCACCAACATCACAGATCAACCGCCATTTCTTTCTATCCTTACATACTTCTTTCATTTCCTCCAGAGTCATAACCTTCTTCATACAAGCTCTTCTTTTATTATGACTCTGGATATTCCATTCATTCGCAATTTCGGATATTTGGTCCATCCATACCTTTCTCGGTCTTCCTCTACCACGACATCCATCTATTCTACCAACATATACTTTCTTCGTCAGTCTTTTCTCATTCATTCTCTCCATATACCCAAACCATCTTAACAAACTTCTTTTAATCTTCACTTTCACACTTTCTCTTGCACCACATTCTTCTCTTACAACATCATTCCTCACCCTGTCACTCCGTTTTTTCCCAATCATACTTCTTAGAAAGTCCATTTCAACAGTATAAATAGCAGTACAGTAGTCATAAATGGCGCTTAGTTATTTTTGACAGTATTGTCAAGTCATGGCATGTAAGTAACACGCTTCGCGGATGCCGAAATACAAAGATTACGAATTCATAGCATTTGTACAGACGTGCTGCGGTATCCCCTCCCTACCCACCTCAGAATAGTCCTCCTGTCCTGTAATACCATCGACTAATGATATCTGTGGACTAGAAATTACTTTAACGAAAATACACAAATATATTGACGGTTAAAAGGCAGTAGGGCATAAGCGACATAAACTAAATAGTTCAGGAGAGCAGTCTAAAGTTTGAGATTGCAGAAAAATGCCATAACTTTTTTATTTTTTATCATATTGTTACGAAATTAGGGTTCAATTGTCTTCAAATTAAAAATACACAGGTCTTCTTCAATAGTTATTTATTTTACACAGTTACAAAATTTATTTTCACACTACTTTCTCGATTATTCTACTTGGTTTCGGTTCACTGATCAGATGGCTCCGATGTCTTTGTTAGTCGCTATGATACTGGCCCGCTCTGCAGGCCATTCGCACCTTTATACTCTTCAGAGCAGTATGATCCAGAACTAAAGTCGCCAGACGGTTCCAGAGTAATTATTACTTCTCGACGCTTCACGTACTACCTAGAGATACAACCAAAATCCTACCTACAAATGTAATACAGTATTCCTATAATTATAACAAATACCTACTTAGCCTAGAGAATTCTACACTTATACATAATTATCGATCTTACCTACCAATACTTTTGAGGAGTCTTATAACTATAACTATCCATACTTATTTCAATATTTATATTTACATTACAATATCCTTTAAATCAAAACAGCTCTAAAATAAATAAAAAAATAAAGGCATTTATTGGCATTCCTATTAATATGGTTTTACGATGTTGTACGATTTTTTGTGTCACAAGCGCTTGTAGGACAAAAAAGGTCAAAATCTTGGTTCGGTTACACCAAAACCATACTTCATAAACGCAGTTGTTTGCTTGCAAAACAATACAAAAATCATCGTAAAGCTATGGGAGTTAGCGCAATAGAAGGAGCGAAAAATTTCAAGTATGATAACATTCATAAAAATGTCGCTTATGCCCTACTACCTTTTAACCGTCGATATCTGTTTCAGCCTACTTACGAAAATGGTCATTACTACGAAAGAGAGCAAAGAACTTCACAGTTGCATTTCTATGTGTGCAAAAAAACTAAGACGTATGTAAAAATGTTTCTAGAAAAGTGGTAGATTTGCTGCGTTCGTACTATGCCCTGAGCAGTCCGAACATAGACGCATGCGGTTTAAATCTTGTGATCGATAAAGTTGACGAATTTGAAAGAAAAAATGCATTATTTTAAGATATTATGGCATGTGTTGTAATTGGATGTCAAAACACAAAATGGAGAAAGCAAAAAACATAAAATATGATAAGTAAAACATGTTTTGTATGACAACAAACTGCAACGTTTGACAGGACTGAGACAAAAGTGGTAGATAGTATGTATCAATGCAGTGTGTTAGTTTCTGCTCCTCTATGTTATTACTCAATGACTACTACCTTTTCATAGAAGAGATAGCACAATAGATGGTTCTTATCCCATAAGTGTAATTCGAGATATCTCGTACTGGGATTCGACACATCTCTTACTAGGATTCGAGATACCTCCTTCTATGATTCAAGATATCTTGAACAAGAAAATTTAGATATTTCTTACTGGGATTCGGCAAATCTTCTGCTATGATTCGAAATATCTCCTTTATTATGAGATATTTCGAATTCCTTGACTTATAGGTTGGTATGAATTCCTTAACTTATAGGTTGGTATGAGGCTGACCACCCATACTGTAAAAAATGTTTCACTTTGCCAATGTTACCCCTGTTTCAGGGAAGGTCGGCAAGAGTTGCAGGGCTTATGTTCATTTGAGATTGGGTTTTTTGTACTGTAGATCCACATGCAGCATGTGTGAGCGCGAAATTATGTGGGTCTGCTTGTGGGAATGCATTTAATATGAATCTCAAATGATACATATCTTTGCAGCTTAGATTTAGATTTAGATTAGGATTTGAGATACCTCCTACTTTGATTCAAATATCTCGTACCTACTGGGATTCGAGATTTCTTGAAAAATAAAATTTGAAATACTTTGTATTGGGATTCGACACATCTACTAAGATTCGAAATATTTCGTAATGGGATTCGAGATTTCTTGAACTAGAATTTTTTAAATATTTTGTACCGGTATTCGACACATCTCCCACTATGATTCGAGATATCTCGTACTGTGATTTGAGATTTCTTGACTATAAATTTGAAATACTTTGTACTGTTATTTGACACATCTCTTACCATGATACGAGATATATCGTACTAAATTTCGAGATTTCTTGAATTAGAAATTTAAAATGTTTCATACTGGAATTTAACACATCTCCTACTAGGATTTGAGATACCTCGTACTGGGATTCGAGATATCTGAACTGACATTCGAGATAGTTTGTACCTACAGGAATTTTAGATTTCTCGTAGAACGGAACAATATACCAATTACATATCTCGTAGTATACATTTTTAGGGAACTCGTCATGGAAAATTTGAGGTAGGTATCTCGTATTGGAAATTTTGACGTAGGCATCTAGTACTGGAAATTTAAATAAAACTCGTACTCGAAAATCGAAGCGCGCTCATACTCGACTATTTGAAGTTTCTCGAAATTGTGTAAAGAAAAAGCTTTATTTTCATCTAAGTTTTGATATTGACGTACAATTTATAAGACACCTTAACAAGATATCTCCGTTTAAATGTATTTTTTTTTATAATTAATAATAAAGTGTAAAGAATCTTCATAAACATAGCTACCAGCATTTTCATAATCATCATCATCTTCATGTTTTACTTTGCCAATTTCACCCCTGTTTCAGAAGACGTCAGCAAGAGTTGCAGGACTTATGTTCATTTGAGATTGGGTTTTTATGTTGTAAGTCCACATGTGGTATGTGTAAGATCGAATTTCTAGGTGTCTGCTTATGGAAATGTATGTTATATGGATCTTAAATGTAATAAACATTTTGTTATGTTTAGATTGAAAGGTACTCCAGGATGTATCTACGATACTTACTCCAGACTGGTGTTTCTGAACTCAAGCGGAATGCAGCTTCGAGAGACGTCGGGTTGTGCCGAAAGAACACGACTACTTCCGCAGTCCTTCGGCTCGCCCCTCGGCTAGATCGCGTCATCACGCACTGACGTCACAGCAATATATTTTTAATTATCAATGTTGTTATTTTAAAAGAACATAACAATTTGACACTGGTCAATGACGATACCATGTTGAAAGCACCGGTTCTCATCAGATCACCGAAGTTTAGCAACATTGGGCGCGGATGCTACTTGGATGGGTGACCGCTCAGGTACAACGCGTGTCGTTGGCATCTTGGACCGGTCCGTAGTCCTGTGGCAACACTTCAGATTCGTAAATGGATGGTTGTGGATTCGGATCCCGGCGGAGCAAAAAAATATACCATTTATATTTCCAAATATGCTCTTCGTTGGGTTGAAAAGACCGGTCACTAAAGGTCCATCCAGCCTTACAGCAACTGGGTCTTGCTTGAGTATTGGCGCTTTGTAGCGACGAACAAGCTCGTACACCTCTGCGGCACTACAACAAGTGTATAGACCCCTAGAGTCTCTAGAATCTAGGGAGTCTCCCGCACAGGATTTCTTAAAAAAAAAACTTAGATTGTAAATTATAGATCTTCAATCTAATATTCTAATCCTCTCTACCGCGTTTCACAACTTTCCATTTGTCTTTATGATATATTAGTAAACAGAGCTGTGCGTGTTGTTTGCTCATAAGCCTGTCTGTGTCTCGACAAACACAGCTCCAGTTGGAAATTGTCTGTCTGAGATAGAAATTTCCAGTCCGAGACGGAGACTGTCACTCCGAGACGGAGTATTCTACTTCGCAGATTGCATTCAAATAAATACCGCCTCCCACCTCCGGTTATATTTTTTAATTTAAACTTTTGACATTTGAGATACGCGGAATTTTCTCCTCTTATTTTTCTCACTTCATTTTTTTTAAATTTTATTTTGCGAAAAATAAAAATCTCGTTCACCTTGGAGTAAAAAAGAAAAACGTATTACTTTAAAACGAAAAAAATAATTCAAGTAAAGAATCTTAAGTTAGGTTTATACGTGTGTAATTTGTAATAATTTAATTTTATATTTAAAAATAAATTAAAAAAATTAGGCTGATTTATTTGGTGAGCGCTGTTTTTGTGTGTATCACACTCGTATTCCTTGACTTATAGGTTGGTATGAGGCTGACCACCCATACTGTAAAAAATGGTTCACTTTGCCAATGTCACCCCTGTTTCAGGGAATGTCGGCAAGAGTTGCAGAGCTTATGTTCATTTGAGGTTTGGATTTTATTTGTAAGTACACAATCAGCATTTGTAAGCGCGAACTACACGTGTTTGTTTGTGGGCATACATCTGAGAGCTTTGAATGAATATATCCTTGCAACTTAGATTATAGATTATTATAGACACCTCAAGAGCCCTCTGCGAGCTTGGTCGTCGCTTTAGAAAGCGCCAATTCTCAAGCAAGACCCAGTTGTTGTAAGGCTGGATGGACCTTTTGATGACCGGTCTTTGGTAAAGGTTTATGAATTTTTCAACCCAGCGAAGAGCAAATTTGAAAATACAAAGGGTATTTTTTTGTTCTCCGCCGGGATTCGAACCCACGACCTTCCAGTTACGAGTCCGAAGTGTTACCACCTGGACTACGGACCGGTCTATTATATTTATGTTAAGAGTTAGTGTAAATATTTTATTGTTGTAATGCCGTTATTCTGTTAGGGATGGCCAGTATCTCCGTGGTGTGTCCTTGCACACCTCTTTTAGCCTATAAGTCCCTGTCACGAGTTGAAAATAGCTATAACATATTTTTGTTCTCATTTCCTTCATTACTCCATGTTTTTTTATACAAAAGACTAAGTAATCATATAAAGAATTACTCATGTAAGTTTCATTACAATCTGTTCAGTAGTTTAGGAGTCTATACAGGAAAAACAAACATATTGTTGCGTTTTTAGGGTTCAAAAGTCTTATTAACAAAACTTGTCTTCTTTCATGGATATTTATTTTACACTTAGATTTATTTAACAATTTAAATTTATTTTTAACAATTCACATTTATGGTTTAGCACTTTACATTAACTTCACAGTTGGTCTTCACTTACTATCTCTTTCTTGTTCAAAAGCTGAGCGACGTATATCGACTCACTCACCTGCTGGCGACTTGCGCCTTATATACTCCTAAAGACAGTAGTTGCTAGAAGTCAATTTGCTGGAACCTTCTCGAACGCTCCAAAAGCTTCAAATACATAATGATTATGATTTCTAGTTACTTCGAGTACATAATTTAAATACCTATAATAATTACTCCAACTATCATCATCATCATCATGATTGGCACGACAACCCGGGGTGGGTCTTGGCCTCCCTCAGCAACCGCTGCCAGCGCTGTCTATCCAACGTCTTCCTCCTCCAGTCCCACATTCCCACTGCACGGCAATCCGCCACCACTCCATCCAGCCATCTTGAACGTGGTCTTCCCACTGTCCGGCGCCCCTCCGGGTTCGTCATCACAATCGTCTTCTCCAGGCTCCGATGGTCCATTCGCTGAATGTGCCTCAGCCAATGCAGTCTGTTGACTCCAACTCAAACATGGCCAACATTACTCCAACTTTACTACACGGCTATACTCGGCTATACTACACCTACCTACCTACCTAACATTTATAGCACTTGTCATTTACATAACAATAAATACATACTCGTACATCCGTTTGATTTTATATATTAGACAAAAAATGGTGTTCTTATTATTACTTTTCAGAATTCCAAACTCTATTGAAATCTTTCAGCTTTGTATTCTACAGACTCCAACATGGCGTTTGCAATTTGTTTACAACCCCGTTTTGTGTATCGAAAACGAACAATCTGAGACCGTTAACGTTTCAATATTAGGGAGGAATTTTCCAGATAATTTTCTTGGCAACGTCCTTTGAACCCTTTTCCACAATGAAAGTCCGCTCCGAAGTTGCTTGTAATGATGCCGTTTCGCTTATATTCATTATATTGGCCGATATAAACAATCCCTAGCCGTATTCTTACATTAAAAAAATATATATTTGTGAAAAGGAATGCAACTCATCAATCTGTTTTGCCTGGCCAGTTGTCTTCATGCGAAAGCAGAAGCTTGTGTGCATGCAATGGCATCTGTTGAACCAGCGTCGAAGTTATGGTCAAATGAGCCAGACGGGATTCGAACCAACGTTATTTTGTTCTAAATACGCTAGTCGAACAAGCGACTTGCCTCCCACGGTCATAGCACCGCCAATATTGAAATATTTTTGTACATTTTCGTAATACAATCATTTAATTTTGGAATTGAAAAAACATAGTTAGGAACATAGAAATGTATAGTTACAAATATGTAATTGTGTGTTTTGCTTGTCTGTGAAGCAGGGGGGTTCATCTCATACAGGCAGATGCGCCTAATAGGTAGGCAATATACGAGTATCTGCGGTAAAAAAACATTTGAGCTTGATATTTGAATCCCAGTAGAGCACACAAAATATACCATTTATATTTCAAATATGCTGTTCACTGGGTTGAAAAATTCATATACCTTTACCAAAGACCGGTCACCAAAGGTCCATCCAGCCTTACATCAACTGGGTTTTGCTTGAGTATTGGCGCTTCCTATAGCGACGACCAAGCTCGCGGAAAGCTCTTGAAGTGTGATCCGGTGCACTCACCAAATAAATCATCCTACGCAACGCAACTAAGCTACACATACAGTGTAACTTCTTTCCTGCGTTACCCCCAAGGGGTCCGCATGTGGCGATTCGGGACCTATTTATTTTTACGGGTAAGAGGGCCGGCCTCACACCAACCACTTTCAGTTGAAGTGGGGGTTATCCAGCTCCCGGGGGGGCTGGTTCTCATTTCTTATGAAGGCTAAGTAAACCTTGAGATCGAACCCTTGCTCTCGGCATGGAATGCAAGCATTCTACCAATTGAGCTATCGACCTTTTTTCGAGCTTGGTCGTATTCGCTACAAAGCATCAATTCTCAAGCAAGACCCAGTTGCTGTAAGGCTGGATGGACCTTTGGTGACTTTGGTGATCGGTAAAGGTTTATGAATTTTTCAACCCAGCGAAGAGCAAATTTGAAAATATAAATGGTATATTTTTTGTGCTCCGCCGGGATTCGAACCCACAACCTTCCATTCAGAGTCCGAAGTTTTACCACTGAACTACCGACCGGTCTATCCTATTAATATATCTATTTTTTATTATGCAGAAAATGAAAATAAAAACTATTCAGATAATATGGCAAGGCCTTGTACTTTGGGATCCCTATAAAAAGATACGAAGGTTCGATTTCATGTTAAGGGCAGATTTCAGCGCCCATTGGGGGCATCAGATATTCTCAGGCTACATCTCGTCCCTTTAGTGCTTGTTTGTCTTATATCCATCAAAAGTAATTTCACATGAGCAATGTTTGTACATCTACTGGACTAATGTTTCTTACGAAAACTGGAAATTGATTTTAATAATATTTAAAACCACTCTTGCGTTATCGTGATTATATTTTTTTCTTAGCTCAGATTGTGTAGAATGTGATTCTTAAGACAATTTCATTGAAAGGTCATCTTTGAATCAAATGGTAGATATGACAAACAAGCACTGAAGGGATGATCTGCCATACTTACCTACTCAGAGAAATGGGAGATTATGATTAGGTACTATTGCTGAATAAAGTATCATTTAAATATTCTGTTTCATGTTCTTTATAAAAGATTCAATATACTATTACATACTGCTGCGAATGTGTAATGGTGTGTCTGTGTGAGTCTGTGAAGTCTCGAGATGTAGGTACTTAAATAATTGTATTTGTTCAAAATTGTGTGAGTGTGTACTCGAATATTCTAAGTAGAATGTTACACCGAAATCTCGCATACGCCAGTTCTCAATGTTTCGAGAATAACTCTTATGCTCACCTATAAATAGAGACCGAGGTGCTCTATAGCCGGATTTTTCCTACCTGATGATGACTAACTAAGTCGAAAACGTTTGTATTATAATTTAATTTTTTTAAATATATTATGTGTGAATTAAAAACCAGTGTTTGAATAAAAAAAATGTTTTTTGAAAAACAAACCAATTATACATGTCTGTTTGTGGGAATGCGTTTAATATGAATCTTAAATGATATATACATATATCATTGTTCCTTGACTTATAGGTTGGTATGCGGCTGACCACCCATGCTGTAAAAATGGTTCACTTTGCCAATGCCACCCCTGTCTCAGGGAAGGACGGCAAGAGTTGCAGGGTGTATGTCCATTTGAGATTTGGATTTTATGTTGTAGGTCCACATGCGTCATATGTTAGCGCGAACTTATACGTATGTCTGTTTGTGGGAATGCGTTTAATATGAATTTTAAATGATATATACATATATCTTTGCAGCTTTGATTTAGATTAGATTTTAGATTTAGTTGCCCCTTTATTGCCGTATTCAAATTAGCGGTATCCTTATAAGATAAATAATTAAAGACGCCAACAAAGATTTAGGTTATAATTTGTTTTAATAAGATCCTTCCTTTTGTGTTTGGTTTCCAAATTTAATATTATTTCGACGAAAGAAAGCACGAGGCAGGCTCCACAAAACTTCCCGCGCAAAACTTTCATTGATTCTTCTTTCTCCTATTATTCTATTTTTAAGTTCTCGTTTAATTAGGGTCTTTAAAATACGACAGATGAGCTTTCAAAGAAAACATCACAAAATGGAGAAAAACTCTGTAGACTGCTCTTTTTAACAATTTATTACACATTCTATGTTCTAACTATTGGTGTTATGGCCGAGGGTGGCAAATGGGCTGTTCTTTCCAGCGTGTTTGGAGTAGAACAACGTTGGTTCGATCCCCGCCTGGGTCATTTGACCATAACTTTGACCCTGGTTCAACAGATGTTATTGGGTCATTATTTATTAATTTATATAAATTTAAAAAATCTTTTTTAAAACATAGTTTTATTTTCATTTATTTTGAGCTAACAAGGCCTAAGCGCTATCGGACTTTATCCGTCCATATTCTAACTGCGGTTAAAAACAAAAGGGTTAAAACTCAGGGTAGGTAATTTATAACTCTAGAAAATTTATTAATTAATACTTCAATAAAAAAACAATAATGAATTATTAATTAGACTTTTTAAAGTTTGTGTATTCACACAGTGAAAATTCATTTTTATAAGAAATTATAAAAAAACACGTAGTATTTAATTCCCAATTTGTGAAAATAAAACTCTGTGTTTTTTTATAATTTCTTATAATTATTAATTGATGATATTAATACCTGTTTCTGGTCAGGCAGAACAGGTTGGTGAATTGCATTCCTCTTCACAGATCTTTAAAAAAAAAAAAAACTTACAGCAATTAAAATAAATTGTACAGTGGACTGCACAGGACTTTATAGCACAAAATACGGTCATGTTTAGGTCATAGCCAATTTTCATAACAAAACATTTAGTTGTGTGTAAGTAATGAAGCTAATCTTTTTAAGCAATCGTCTTTTTGCAGTATTGTCATTGATCCCGTTTGTATCAAAACTAACACTTTGTTTGGTGGGTACCTATACTTTTCATTGATATTTTGGAAAGTTATGATTGATTATTATATGGGTACAACTTACTAGATTTTAAGACTCGTAGCCTAGTATTTTATATTAGGCGTTTTAGTACCAAGAATATTACAATTATTTTTGTATTAAAATTTGTCACTTTGTATGGTGGCTACACCTTATAATATTTATTTGAAAAAAGTATTGATTAATGTATGTAGGTATATATAAGAGCTTTTCAATTGTTTAACATTATTTTTTAGTTAACCCGTTCTCTGCCGGGAAAATTTAAAATATTGTTTTCTCTTGTATGGCAACCCCCAAAACAAAGAGTATTAAGAGGCAATGCTTATAGTTGTTTTATAGCAATTGATTGAGCGAATTGTTATGTAGGTTTATTTATGGGTATTAGACGTTTTGCTACCAAAAATATTACAATAATTTTTTGTATGAAAATTTGTCACTCTGTATGGAGGCTATACTTTATAATATTTTTTTGAAAAAAGTAATGATTCATATATGTAGGTATATATAAACGCTTTTCAATTGTGGAATATTATTTTTTAGTTAACCCTTTCTCTGCCGAGAAATTTAAAATTATTTTTTTCTCTTGTATGGCAACCCCCAAAACAAAGAATGTTATGAGGCAATGGTTATTGTTGTTACATAGTAGTTACATAATGACGATTATGCAGAAAAAATAAAGAACATCGTACGAGCCGTTTTTGAGAAAATCTCATTTGAAATTTTCAGCTGTTCGGAAGCCATCTTGAATTTTCTAAAATTTGAAAAATGTTTCACTATGAATTATAGTGATAAAAAAGTTTTTTCTGATAAAGTTAAGAAACACAAAAGTTTTTTGCGTTCTGATGGGTTTTTGTAGCCTTTTAATTTCAATTATTGATATCATGTAAACGGCCCTTTTATGTTTTTATTTTCAAAATTTTTATTTAATTTTTATATAGAATTTGATGTTACGTATAGTATTGTAGAACATATCTTTTTTGTCAACGCTTTCACTTCTGAGAAAATCACAATCGTTTATTTTTTTCATATGGCAACTCATAGACGCAGATTAGTAAAAATGTTGCCATAACTAAATTTGATAAGAATGTATCAAGCAACTACTTAACTGAAAATTAAAAAAAAAAAATCGTTCGAGCCGTTTTTGAGAAAATCGCATTTGAAGTTTTCTCCTCTTTGGAAGCCATCTTGAATTCTCAAAATAGTGAAAAACAAATTATAGTTGAAAAAAGTTTATAAATTTTTCTTTCTTGTGAACCTAAAAAAAGTTTTACAAAATTGCGTTTTTATGGGTCTTTTTAATATTTTCGATGAAAATTTTGAGATCGTGTAAACGGTACTTTAAGTAAAAAAAAAATTATAGTATTCTTTAAATTTTTGTAGAAATTAATATTGCGCGTAATATTATTAAACATTTTTTTTTTGTCAACCCAGCCATTTCCGAGATAATCGCAATCGTTTTTTTCTTTTATATGGCAACTCATAGACGCAAGTTGGGAAGAGTGTTGCCATAACAAATTTTCTTCGCGACAATTTAAGCAACGACCACACTGAAATTTTAAAGAAAATCGTTAGAGCCGTTTTTGAGAAAAGTGCAATTTTATGTTTTTTTTGTATGGCAGCCATCTTGAATTTTCAGGGTGGTGCCATGCCAGTCAGCCCATCAAAATCTGTGGTTGTGAATTCTCTAAATCCAAAAATTGGTGTCTCTACGATCAGTAGTTCCGGCTGGGACATACATACATCCATACGGACGGACGGACGGACGGACGGACAGGTTCGACAAATTAGGTTTTTTTGCATGTCCTGGTGCAGGACAACTCATTTCCGTTGAAACCTCGATTTTTTTTTTTCGGACGAATACAATACTTTATAACAGTCCTTCGGACTGCTATAAAGTAAAAACAATGAAAGTGCACTTTTGGATCCAGTCACAAAAGCCGAGGTTTTTACGTATGAATACTGTTACGAATGTATAAGTTCATGTCTATGTGTTTTTGTGATTGTGTGTCTAGGCGTATTTACTTGACACTTTGAACTGTTGATACTTCTCGTACTCTCTGGAAACATCCATTCAAGAGGCATCTTATATCGTCTGGAACATGCGAGACTAGGCCTTGGTCATAAATGAATACGGGTTGCGGTTCTGTGAATCATCAGTGGTCCATTAATGCCAAGTAAGGCAAGGGATTACCAACCTATAAGTCAAAGAATAGGCACTAAAACGCAGCTAAACTACACATATAGTGTGACTTCTTGCCGCGTTATCCCCGAAGGGTTTCGCATGCGGCAAGTGGAACCTATTTATTTTTAAAGGTAAGGGGGTCGGTCTTACGGTTTACCAGTCCCGCGGAGGTTGGTACTCATTTCTTGTGAAGGCTGAGTAAACGTTGCTGGTATTTTATTTTGGGGTTTGAAATAAACACCGAAACAGGAAATCATTTCTATCACCCTCGGTGGGATTCGAACCCGAGCTCACGGCATGGAATGCAAGCAATTCTACCAACTCAGCTATTGACCGGAATACTCCTTACTTTAAATATATATAATTTCTGAAAGTGAATAGATATACTAGATATAGCAAGCACCGGATGAGCCCTCGAGGTTTTCTGTTGACTGACATCATCTCTGTTGAAGATCTGACGTGAATCAAGATTGTACCATAGCTCAGTGCTGTCAGATGATTTCAAATGTCAAAACAGCAGAGATGCGGGATCATGTTGTACAATGGCTTAATTGTAAAACAAACAATTGTTGGTCTTCTTTGTCTGTGCCACTTTTATCGAAGATCAGCATTTTGAATCTGCAAGGATATAATCTACATTTAAGATTTATAGCAAATGCATGCCTACAAGCAGAAATGAGAAATATCGCGCTGAAACAGGATTCAAGGCTTTCTGTAAGACGACTGTTTGTTTATTTAGAAAAACAACGCAATAACTTTGATTCCGTTTGTTTTTTTTTTCCGTATTGTTTTTCATGAAGCTATTTAATATCTTTTATTGTCATAGTGCGTCTGTTTTTCTTGTATCAATAAAATATACTAAAAAAAAATTCGCCTTTTAAAAGATTTTTACGACTTTTGTATCTTTACTTTGTGTTTGGTTGCCAAGTTTGTATATTTGAATCCATGTGTTTTCTATAATCTAAGTTACAATGTATTACATTTAAAATTATTATTAAATGCATTCCCATTTTTATAGTCCATCGAATATTCAACTCAATTAAGTTGAAACATATGCATAATGTATATTGTTATGTAAATCATGGAGTTCTATTGTAAATAGCAAATACTTGTAAATATTGTTATGTAAATCATGGAGTTCTATTGTAAATAGCAAATACTTGTAAATATTGTTATGTAAATCATGGAGTTCTATTGTAAATAGCAAATACTTGTAAATATTGTTATGTAAATCATGGAGTTCTATTGTAAATAGCAAATACTTGTAAATATTGTTATGTAAATCATGGAGTTCTATTGTAAATAGCAAATACTTGTAAATATTGTTATGTAAATCATGGAGTTCTATTGTAAATAGCAAATACTTGTAAATATTGTTATGTAAATCATGGAGTTCTATTGTAAATAGCAAATACTTGTAAATATTGTTATGTAAATCATGGAGTTCTATTGTAAATAGCAAATACTTGTAAATATTGTTATGTAAATCATGGAGTTCTATTGTAAATAGCAAATACTTGTAAATATTGTTATGTAAATCATGGAGTTCTATTGTAAATAGCAAATACTTGTAAATATTGTTATGTAAATCATGGAGTTCTATTGTAAATAGCAAATACTTGTAAATATTGTTATGTAAATCATGGAGTTCTATTGTAAATAGCAAATACTTGTAAATATTGTTATGTAAATCATGGAGTTCTATTGTAAATAGCAAATACTTGTAAATATTGTTATGTAAATCATGGAGTTCTATTGTAAATAGCAAATACTTGTAAATATTGTTATGTAAATCATGGAGTTCTATTGTAAATAGCAAATACTTGTAAATATTGTTATGTAAATCATGGAGTTCTATTGTAAATAGCAAATACTTGTAAATATTGTTATGTAAATCATGGAGTTCTATTGTAAATAGCAAATACTTGTAAATATTGTTATGTAAATCATGGAGTTCTATTGTAAATAGCAAATACTTGTAAATATTGTTATGTAAATCATGGAGTTCTATTGTAAATAGCAAATACTTGTAAATATTGTTATGTAAATCATGGAGTTCTATTGTAAATAGCAAATACTTGTAAATATTGTTATGTAAATCATGGAGTTCTATTGTAAATAGCAAATACTTGTAAATATTGTTATGTAAATCATGGAGTTCTATTGTAAATAGCAAATACTTGTAAATATTGTTATGTAAATCATGGAGTTCTATTGTAAATAGCAAATACTTGTAAATATTGTTATGTAAATCATGGAGTTCTATTGTAAATAGCAAATACTTGTAAATATTGTTATGTAAATCATGGAGTTCTATTGTAAATAGCAAATACTTGTAAATATTGTTATGTAAATCATGGAGTTCTATTGTAAATAGCAAATACTTGTAAATATTGTTATGTAAATCATGGAGTTCTATTGTAAATAGCAAATACTTGTAAATATTGTTATGTAAATCATGGAGTTCTATTGTAAATAGCAAATACTTATAAATATTATAAGTGTTTTTAGGCTTTCATGGCCGACCTCAGATGATGATGAAACGTAGCAGCCTTACAAAAAGAAAAAAGAATAAAGCAGCCTACAATTATTGAACATGGTCTACAAGCCCGGAAGGATGGAGACATCATCATCATCATCATCAACTTGTAAATATTGTTATGTAAATAACAAACACATATAAATGTTAGGAGGTATATATATATATATATACAAGGATAATTTATTTATAAGGTACACATAATAAAAGAGCGCCGTTTTTGTGTGTGTCACACCTCAAGGGCTCTCTCAAATCACGGATAAGATTTTTTGTAAAGATGCGTCTTTAGTGCTCCTTTAAAGACACCAACAGTTTCTGCCTTCCTCACATTAGGTGGTAGTCTGTTCCACTCCATTGGGCCCGCAAACCGGAAAGCACGGTCCCCAAAATTAGTGCGTGTCTGACGAGACGGCTGGACTAAGTCAAATACCCCACACTCCGCAGATCTGAGAGTTTGGCGTCTCAAATCTATCTCAACACGTGAGAACATTTCAGACAAGTATGAAGTATTAGGTAGGTAGGTGTATTAGTTATAGCTCATGAGAGGTGGAGTAATTATTATAGGTACCTAGGGTAAAGAGACATTCAATTATGTACCTACTCGAAACTTGCAGAAGTCCGTCGTTCTGGAATGTTCCAGCAAAATTGGCTTCTAGTAACTACTGTCTTTGGGAGTATAAAGGGCTGCAAGCGGCTAGCAAGAGTCAGTCTTGATACGACGCTCTGCTTTTGAACAAGAAAGACAATATCAGTGAACACCAACTGTGAAATAAATGTAAATTGCTAAACCATAAATGTGAATTGTTAAAAATAAATATAAATTGTTAAATAAATCTAAGTGTAAAACAAATATCCTGTAAAGAAGACCAGTTTTTTAATTTGTAGACTATTTGAACCCTAAAAACAACAATATTTTCGTTAAATAATTTCTAGTCCACAGATATCATAAGTCTATGGATGGAATCGAGACTTGAAAAAAGGTGTAATATAACGTTACCAACAACCCTACTCTCTTTTTTTTCGAAAAGGCGGCAAGAATTTCAGGAATTGTATTTTTGGTCTTGAAAAAGGGTTTTACATTTCATACATATTTTGAGAAAACAATTTACATGTTAATTCTGTGAATTAAAATATTTTTACCAAGACTTTCAACCTTCCCGGGTTAAGCGAAATTCCCCGAAGTCATTCTGCTTTCAAGTATTTTAATATACGTAGGCAAAATTTACAAGAAAACTACATCTATCCATAATCTAAGTTGCAAATATATAGGATTAACATTTAAAAAACATATTCCTACCTGATGATGACTGAATAGTCGAAAACGTTCGTAGAATTTAAAATTTAATTTTTTTAAATTATAATTATATTTGTGAAATAAAAAACAGTGTTTAAATAAAGTAAAAGGTGTTGTTTATTAAATAACCAACTAAAATTTTTTTTTTTATATATTTAACGCGTGCTCACAAACATACACGTGAAAGTTCGCGCTTACAATGCAGCATGTGTACTTATAAAATATTAAAATCCAAACCTCAAATGAACATAAGCCCTGCAACTTTTTCCTTTCTTCGGCACGAGTTGCAGATTGAGTTTTTATGTTGCAAGCCCACATTTAATATGTATCTTAAATGCAATATATCTTTGCAACTTAGATTATAGATCGTAGCTATAATTAGATTTGAACTTAACATACTTGATCAAAGAGTATTTTAAAGTTTTAATGTTCTGCTGGGAATTGAATCCACTACCTAAGCGTTAACCACTTCTCTACTTTTCATCTATCCGCAGATCTATCTATAATCTATAATCTAAGTTGCAAGGATATATTCATTCAAAGCTCTCAGATGTATGCCCACAAACAAACACGTGTAGTTCGCGCTTACAAATGCTGATTGTGTACTTACAAATAAAATCCAAACCTCGAATAAACATAAGCCCTGCAACTCTTGCCGACATTCCCTGAAACAGGGGTGACATTGGCAAAGTGAACCATTTTTTACAGTATGGGTGGTCAGCCTCATACCAACCTATAAGTCAAGGAATACGAGTAATAAATAACATTTAAGTAACAACAACAAAACCTTAAAAATAAATCTATACAAAAAAGTCAAAAAATTCTTATGCAAAAAATGTAGCAAACTAAAAAAACCAACATTACAAATCAGCATTGCAGATTAGCCGCCACTTCTTCCTGTCCTTGCATACTTCTTTCATTTCATCCAGAGTCATAACCTTATTCATACAAGCTCTTCTTTTATTATTACTCTGGATATCCCATTCACTCGCTATTTCGAAAATTTGGTCCAACCATACCTTTCTCGGTCTTCCTCTTCCACGACATCCATCAATTCTTGCAGCATACACTTTCTTCGTCAGTCTTTCTTCATTCATTCTCTCCAAATGTCCAAACCATCTAAGTATACTTCTTTTAATTTTTACTTTCACACTTTCTCTTACACCACATTCCTCTCTAACAAAATCATTCCTCACCCTATCACTCCGTCTTTTTCCAATCATACTTCTCACTCATCAATATATTTATTTCCTTGTGACATCAAGGCTATAGCGTCCCCTTAGTGCTTGTTTGTCTCATGTCCACCAGAGGTAATTTCACATGAGCAATGTTTGTATGTGTACTGGACCAATGTGTCTTATGAAAACTGGGAATTTATTTAAAAAATATGTAAAACAACTCTCACATTATCGTGTTTTACATTTTTTACTTTCTTGCTATAGCCGAAGGCTATAAAAGAAAGTTATGATTTGGTGTGAAAAAAAAATTTCGAGGTTTTCACGGAAATGAGTTGTCCTGGTGCAGGACATGCCAAAAAACACTATCTTTCAAAAACGTCCGTCTGTATGTATGTATGTATGTATGTATGTATGTATGTATGTATGTATGTATGTATGTATGTATGTATGTATGTGTGTGTGTCACTTTCCAAAGTATAAGACCTAGAGATACCAAATTTTGGCTACATCAACTTTTTTGGACATGTATTAAGTATGAATAACATGACATTACACCAACTTGAAAATTCAAGATGGCTGCGATACAAAAAAAACATAAAATTGCACTTTTCTCAAAAACGGCTCCAAGAATTTTTCTTAAATTTTCAGAATTGCCACTAATTAATTTTTAACTTAATAAATTAGTTATGGCAACACTCTTACTAATCTGTGTCTATGGGCTGCGATATGAAAAAAACAAACGATTGTGATTTTCTCGAAAGTTAAGGGGTCAACAAAAATATAAAATTCCACAATATTATGGAAAACATAAATTTCTACAAATTTACAAAAAAAAATTTTTGAAAAAATAAATATAAAGCACCGTTTACACGACCTGAAATTTTAAATCGAAAATATTACAAAAACCTATTAAAATGCAAGATATTTAAATTTGTTTTAGATTTGATAGAAAGAACAAGCTTATCACTTTAATTCATAATCATTTTTTTTTTACTTTTTTGAAAATTCAAGATGGCTTCCCAAGAGCTGAAAATTTAAAATGCGATTTTCTCAAAAACGGCTCCGACGATTTTTCTTAAATTTTTTGTGAATCCATTTATATAATAGTGCTATCTAATAATTATAATCATTTCTTCATCATAATCTCGGTTTAGGGAGCTGCCATATAAAAGAAAAAAAAATGGAAAAATCCTCGGCAGTTAGAGGGTTAATAAAAAAATAATGTAGCGCAAATGTAAAACAATAATAATAACCTATATATTGCCATCATTATTTTTTCCAAAAAATGAATCAAAAGTATAGCCGCCATACAAAGTGAAAATTTTCCATACAAAATGTATTAGCAATTTTCTTGGTAGTCAAAGGGTTAAAAATAAATAAAAGGCTGCGATTCTTAAAATTTTATAAATACCAATAATAATCAATCGTTACTTTTTCAAAATATAACTAAAAAGTTTACCCACCATACAAAGTCCTAGTTTGCATACAGAAGGGTTCAATGACCATCTATAATAATCTAAAATATAAGTTGCAATGAAATATAAACATTCAAAACTAATATGAAATGCATGCCCACAAACAGGTACGTGTAAGTTCGCGCTTACGAATGCTGAATTTGTACTTACAAATTAAAACCAAATCTCAAATGAACATAAAACCTGCAACTCTTGCCGACCTTCCTTGAAACAGGGGTGACATTAACAAAGTGAATTATTTTTTACACTTTGGGAGGACTGAGAAATGCGAGAAAATTGAGATAAGACTGAATGAAAAAAGAGTGGAGGTCGTGAAAGAATTTGATTATCTGGGAAGCAAGTTTGAGTCGAATGCGAAATTGACGAAATAATTGGAAAAGCGCGCTAGTAGAGGAAGAAGTGTAATGGAAACGATTGGAAGCATTACAAGGAATAGGAAACTCACGAAGAATATGAGATCGGCGGTCCACAATGGCATATTGGTTGGTGGAAGTGAGGCTTAATGAATGTGAGCTGAGTAAAGTATGTAAGTGCGGTTGAAATGGCTTACCTGAGAGCAATGGCTGGAAAGACACTCAGTGATAGAGTACGTAATGCTTGAGTGATGAACGAGTGTGGTATAAAAGAGAATATGAGAATGAAAGTACAAAAAAGTACGATGAGATGGTTCAGACATCTTGAAAGAAAGGATGATGAACAACTAACGAAGAAAGTGTACAAAGGAAATGTTAGAGGAAAGCGCGGAAGGGGAAGGCTGAGGAAAGAATGGTTAGACCAAATAGGTGAGATTGCGAAAGAATGGATCCTGCAGAGTGAGAATAAGAGAAGAGTATGTATGAAAAAGGTGATGACAGCAAAAAGTGGAGGCGCATCTGCGGAGGTACCGGCCACCCCTAATGAAACGGTGGCAGGATACAGTACAGTACAGTACAGAGGTCAGCTTCATACCAACCCATGAGTCGAGGATCTTTCTTGTGTAATTGGCGCTTTTTCCAGAGAAGACCAACCTCGCAGAGGGCTCTTGAGGTGTGATTCACACAAAACGGCGCTCACCAAATAAATCATCCAAATATTTTTTATTCACTTAAGAATTTATATGGCTATTTCCATACTCGCACGGGTATGCAGGTACACACCGCGGTGGAATAAAATTGATCTATTATCGATATATTATATTTTCATTGAAACTGCATAAGCTGGTAGGTGATTATAGCTTTACATACGTCATACAGTGGGTTAATTTTTGCAAGAAAGTCGAGTGCAGATTCTGTGCAATTTATTTCTTAGCTCAGATTGTGTAGAATGCGATTCTAAAGATAATTTTATTGAAAGGCCATCTTTGAATCAAATGGTAGTGTTATGTTCAGAATTGAGAGGTGTCTTCAGGATGCACCTAGGATACTCACTCATCAGCACTCAGGGCGTGGGAATTCTTTTTAGTGGTATTGCTTATTCCATCTTGGGAAAGGTTGCATATTAAAACATGATTTGGGTATGAACAAAAGATGGTTCATTAACTTTCCATGAAAAATTGAAAAGGAAAGAGGGAAAGGGCCAGACCAGGGCTAAAAGTCTCATCACCACAGTAATTCTTACCTACTGAATATCGGTAATATTTGTATGACGACTTATCAGCTGTTCACTTACGGCCAACTTGGATTGACAGGTCTTCAAACAAATATTACCGATATTCGGTAGGCAAGAATTACCGTGGTGATGAGACTTCCAGCCCTGCACTTTGTCACTAAAACCACCTTCAAAAATAACTATTTCGATAGCTAGAGTCTACGACTACGCTCGGGAGGCAATGATTACGGCTCGGGGCTCCGTTCCCGAAAGTGGCAGTCCACGAGGATAACGTCTCTACAGGTAGAGCCCCAGGGTGCAAGCTCCTCTGCACCAGGCTCCGGTTCACAAGGCGGGTGCCTTTGATGGCAGGAAATTCACGGAGAAATGGTAGAAGCTCCATTGTTATTCCACCTACCAAGCACAGCCACGCGCCACGTTTACAGTGCGCCATCTTGCCACGCTGCACCTCGCAGCGATGTGTCGCACGTCCACCTTCGTTCACATCTCGCTCCAGACTGATGTGTCCGAGCTCAGACGTCGGGTTATGCCGAAAGAACACGACTACTTCCGCAGTCCTTCGGCTCGCCCCGACGTCACAGCAATATGTATATATATTTTTTTCAACTAAGCTACACACATAGTATAACTTTTTGCCGCGCTATCCCCGAAGGGTTTCGCATGTGGCGAATGAAACTTATTTATTTTTACAGGTAAGGGGGCCGGCCCCTTCGCCAACCACTTCACAATTCCCGAGGAGGCTGGTACTCATTTCTTGTGAAGGCTGAGTAAACCTTGCCGGTATTTTAAGTTGGGGTTTCAAATAAACACCAAAACCGGAAGTCATTTCTGACACCCTCGGTGGGATTCGAACCCGAGCTCATGGCATCTAATACAAGCACTCTACCAACTGAGCTCTCGATCGGAAAATATTATTGTTTTTGATACTGGAGTGATGTTTTCCGGGATCTGTTGCCGTGGTCTGTGGGAGCTGGAGCTTCCGGACGTTTCGCTCATTTCTACGATGGGCTTCTTCAGCGTGAAGTATGATGATGAAGATGATCTTGATGAGAACGTGTAAGCCTACAACTCTTATTATTGTTTTTGTTTTAAAACATCATAACATGGTGGATAAGCCAAGCAAGCACTGCGAGACGATAGGGTGACCAATCTGTGTTATGTTTTCCCATGAGAGTCCTCTGCAGGAGTTATAATTGAGAATGTGATTACTTTTTCAAAGTTATAATTTTCGCCCTCTGAGACTGGACATATTCCCGTTGTACTTTTATATTTAAATATCGACGGTTAAAAGAAAGTAGGGAATAAGGGACGTTTTGGTCAAAAATGAGTTTTGAATTGAATGCTATCCTACTTAATATTTTCTGCTCTTTCTAATGCGCTAACTCCCATAGCTCTACGATGATTTTTGTGTTGTTTATGCCCAAGCAAACAACTGCGTTTCGAAGTATGATTTTGGTGTAACCGACAAGATTGTAGCCTTTTTTTTCCTAAAGGCGCTTGTGACATAAAAAAATCGTAAAACCACATTAATAGGAATGCCAATAAATGCTTTTATTATTTTTTTAATTTTAGAGCTGTTTTGACTTTAACGATATGATAAAAAATAAAAAAGTTGTGCAATTTTTTCTGCAATACTCGTATCAAACTTTAAACTGCTCTCCGGAACAATTTAGTTTTTGTCGCTTAGACCGGTCCGTAGTCCAGGTGGTAACACTTCGGACTCGTAACTGGAAGGTCGTGGGTTCGAATCCCGGCGGAGCACAAAAAAATTACCATTTATATTTTCAAATTTGCTCTTCGCTGGGATGAAAAATTCATAAACCTTTACCAAAGACCGGCCATCAAAAAGGTCCATCCAGCCTTACAACAACTGGGTCTTGCTTGAGAATTGGCGCTTTCTACAGCGACGACCAAGCTCGCAGAGGGCTCTTGAGGTGTAATACACACAAAAACAGCGCTCACCAAATAAATCAGCCTATTTTAATTTTTTTTTTTTTTTATGCCCTACTTCCTTTTAACCGCCGATATGTCAAACTAAAACGGCTAAGAATAAACACGTGTCTGTTTCTTCTTCTTCTTCTTTTGATGCCACTTCTATCGAAGATCTGCGATCATCGTGGCTATGTTTACCATGGATGCTGCGGCTCTTGTGGTGTTTTTGTTGAACAATTGTCTCAGGTTTTTCAGCCACAATAGTCCAACAACCCTATAAGGAGTGCCACCCGAGGTATGCTATTAGCTTTAACAACATCAAACTATTAACTTTTAGAGTCATGGGCACGCCTCTGACCTAGATGTTCTTGTTTTGTCGTGCCGTTTCTTTTACTCCACGGGAAGGTCTTCCGCCACTTGAGAAAATATATAGCTTTGTATGAGCGTCCATGTGCTGTGGGTCCTTCTGACACATACATACAGGACGGGTACGAGGCGGGTTTGAGCATAGTCCGGTCTATAGCTCAGTTGGTAGAGTGCTTGCATTCCATGCCAAGAGCTCGTTCTCAAATCCCACCGAGGGTGTCAGAAATGATTTCCCGTTTCGGTGTTTATTTCAAATCTAAAATAAAATACCAGGAAGGCGTAGGTACTCAGCCTTCGCAAGAAATGAGTGCCAGCCCCCTCGGGAGCTAGGAAACCCCCACTTCAACTGAAGTGATTCAACGGAAGGCCGGCTCCCTTACCCGTAAAAAAATAAATAGGTTCTAATCGCCACATGCGAAACCTTTCGGAGATAACGCGGCAAAACGTTACACTATATCGCACGTTTAATAATAAAGAGAAATAACTCGAAAATTGGGAAAATCGAAATTTTGTAATAAAACGCAAGAACAATGCGAGAAGAATAGGTAGAATGCGACAGTCGTTCAATTTGGACGAATATGACCGAGATAAAACATCGGTCGCCTTTTTCATCCCATACAAGTTGTACTGGGTGTCTGAACTTCAAACGCGTTTTCCCAACATTCATGTTTTTTGAGTTATTGCTCTTTATTATTAAACGTGCGATATGTGTGGCTTAATAGTGTAGCGTATTAATTATGATTCAATATATTTGTTGTGCAAAAAGAGGATATACGAAAATTACTGTTTCAACTCGCCACATACTGTTTACTTTTTGTTGTCTTTAATAACGTCAATAGAACAAAAATAAAATTAGGATTATTTATTTGTCGAGCGCTGTTTTTGTGTATAACACACCTCAAGAGTCCTCTGCGAGCTTGGCTGTCGCTAAAAAAAGCGCCAATTCTCACGCAAGACCCAGTTGCTGTAAGGCTGGATGGACCTTTAGTAACCGGTCTTTGGTAAAGGTATATGAATTTTTCACTCAGCGAAGAGCATATTTGAAAATATAAATGGTATATTTTTGTGCTCCGCCGGGATTCGAACTCACAACCTTCCATTTACGAATCAGAAGTGTTAACCACTAGACTACGGATCGGTCAAGTACGAATCTATCTATTATCTACAATCAAATTTGCATAGATATATTAACATATATAGCTCATATCAAATGCATGCCCACAAACAAACACGTGTAGTTCGCGCTTACAAACGCTGAATGTGTACTTACAAATGAAATCCAAACCTCAAATGAACATACGCCCTACAACTTTTGCCGACCTTCGGGTGACATTGGCAAAGTGAACCATATTTTACAGTATGGGTGGTCAGCCTCATACCAACCTATAAGTCAAGGAATGTAAATGTAAAATGGAATATTTCTTGTGCTCCGCCGGGATTAGAACCCACAACCTTCCATTTAGACTACGGACCGGTCAAGTATGAATACTGACCAAATACGAGTATAGTGTCCATGGTCAACTTTCTCATTCCGTTTATGTCATACGCAATACGTAATGTCTCGGATTGATTATTGCTCAACGCAAAGTGGTCAGCCAAAGAAGCATTTCAACCGCTTTCCATCTGTGCTGAATTCAGCAGCAAGGCTCATATTCGGGATATCCAAATTCACTCACATCACTCCGCTGTTAAAAAAACTACATTGGCTTCGTTTCCCGGAGAGGGTGGTCTACCGTGTTTGTCTGATGGTAAATAAAGCCATCAATGGCTTGGATCCACCTTATCTGACTGACATGATTTCGCCAGTTGAGATGGGTGTGAGGATGCAGACCACTCAGATCCGCGGGCGATGGTGCAATCAATTTGGTTCAGCTGCACCGTCAGATCCGTACAAATTTCGGAGACCGCGCTTTCCGTGTTGCGGGTCCGGTGGAGTGGAACAGACTGCCACCCGGAGTGAAGAACTCCAAATCTGTGGGTATGTTTCGCGGAGCTCTCAAGACGCACCTTTTCAAAGAGTCTTATCCGTGATCGGAGAGGGCCCTTGAGGTGTGGCACACAGAAAAACGGCGCTCTCTTATCATGTGCAATTAAAAATAAATAAGCCTGGTATACATATATATATAATTAATAATACAATAAATTCAACTCTACAGTGTTCACGGTTGAGCATTAAGCGGGCGACCAGTGAATTTGGCAGGGGAACAACGCACGCCTTCCTGACGCCGGACCGAGCAATCTAAAGTTGATCCTTTCGACAAATTTACGCAGCGAGTGAAATTTAAAGCAAATCATTATTTGGCTCCACCCAGTGCGCTGGTAATTTCATTTAAAATGAAAAACTTTTCTGATTTGTTTGCCGTCACTGGAAGCTAAAAAACACGTCCACTTCTTGATAATCGTATCCCCTGTGGACCAAAATTATTAATATTTCTAAGCGTGAAAATAAATTTGAAACAACAAAGTTAAAAAAAAAAACTCATAGTGAGGATGCTTAAAAAAAAATTAAGAGAAAAGTATTCCCATTCAACTAAGCTACATATCTAATCTAATCTAAGTTTCACATTACATGCATTTTCACAGACAGACACGTACAAGTTTGCACTTAAACATGCCGCATGTGGACCTGCAATATAAAAAATCGAATCTCAAATGAACATACACCCTGCAACTCTTGCTGACCTTCACTGAAACAGGGGTGACATTGGCAAAGTGAACCATTTTCTACAGCATGGGGGGTCAGCCGCAGAAGAGAAAAGTATTCCCATTCAACTAAGCCACATATAGCCACCTTAAAGGTGAAACTGAATAAGTGCCGATCCGCAGATTTGAGAAATCGATGATAAAACATTTTATCGGGTGAAGCTTCTCATAGTTAGTGAATACATTATAAGGAAGTGCATGAAAAAAATAAGGCTGATTTCTTTGGTGAGCGCTGTTTTTGTGTGTATCACACCTCAAGAGCCCTCTGCGAGCTTGGTCGTCGCTGTAGAAAGCGCCAATTCTCAAGCAAGACCCAGTTGTTGTTAGGTTGGATGGACCTTTCAATGACCGGCCTTTGGTAAAGGTTTATGAATTTTTCAACTCAGCGAAGAGCACAATATTCGAAATATAAATGGTATATTTTTGTGCTCCGCGGGATCCGAATCCACAACCTTCCATTTACGAGTCCGAAGTGTTGCCACTACGGACTCCGGACCGATCCAAGATGCCAACGACACGCAGTGCACCTGAGCGGTAACCCATCCAAGTACTGTCCGCGCCCAATGTTGCTTAACTTCGGTGATCTATGGGAACCGGTGCTTTCAACATGGTAACGTCGTTGACAAATACTTTTAAAGGATACCCTAATTCAGTTTTCCGTTGCTATATTTAGATGCGACTGAATGTGTCGGTGCTGGTAATAATATTGAGTCATTATAACCCTAATTAGATTGTATTATCTTCTTGAATTGGGTTTAATTACCACTGGTGTTATTAGATTACTGCCACCGAGGCACATGGTGGATGCTACCCAACTACCAATAGGGAGCTACGCATTAGTAAACGTAGCATAAGCTACAGCAAATGTGGTGTATTGTATATGCTATGAAACTAACTACACATAGCTACGTATAAATAAACGTAGCATAAGCTACAAAAAATCTGATGTGTTGTAGATGCTACAGAAGTAGCCACAGATAGCTACGAATAAATAAACGAAGCGTAAGCCATAAGAGATATTGTTTTTTTGGATGCTACGGAGCTACCAATACATAGCTGCGTATAAATAAACGTAGCATAAGCTACAGCAACTGTTATGTATTGTAGATGCTATGAAACTAACCACAGATAACTACGTATAAATAAACGTAGCATAAGCTACATGAAATGTTGTGTATTGTAGATGCTACGAAACTAACTACAAATAGCTACGCATAAATAAACCTAAAATAAGCTTCATGAAATGTTGTGTATTTTAGATGCTATGAAACTAACTACACATAGCTACGTATAAATAAACCTAAAATAAGCTACATGAAATGTTGTGTATTTAAGATGCTACGAAACTAACTACAAATAGCTACGCATTAATAAACCTAAAATAAGCTACATGAAATGTTGTGTATTGTAGATGCTACGAAACTAATAACAGATAACTTCGTATAAATCAACGTAGCATAAGCTACATGAAATGTTGTGTATTGTAGATGCTACGAAACTAACTACAAATAGCTACGCATTCTATAATCTATAATCTAAGTTGCAAGGATATATTCATTTAAAGCTCTCAGATGTATGCCCACAAACCAACAAGTGTAGTTCGCGCTTACAAATGCTGAATGTGTACTTACAAATAAAATCCAAACCTCAAATGAACATAAGCCCCACAACTTTTGCCGACCTTCCCTGAAACAGAGGTGACATTGGCAAAGTGAATCATTTTTTACAGTATGGGTGGTCAGCCTCATACCAACCTATATGTCAAAATAAGCTACAGGAAATGTTGTGTATTGTAGATGCTACGAAACTAACTACACATAGCTACGTATAAATAAACGAAGAATAAGCTACCGCAAATGTTGTAGATGCTACGAAACTAACAACAGATATCTACGCATAAAATAAACGTAGCTCAAAGTTTGAAACATAATATGTTGTAGATCCTAGGAATCGATACACAGGATTTTTCGCATAAATATATGTAGCTTGAGCTGTAGGATTTATTTTTGCATTTTGAATCCTATAAAAATAAATGTTTCATAAGCCAAAGCAAATAAACCGGAAGTTATTAAAAAAATCACATACTGTGGACGCTTTGAGCTTTGCAGCGCGTCGCTAGAAGATTTATGAAATAATTCAATATATTGTAATAGCTTTAAGATCACCAAAAGGTGGATGCACATAAATAAATCCAGCATAAGAGATGACATGTAGCGCGTGAAACAAAAAAAATGCAGCTTAAAATGAAAAAAAAAATGCTGTGAAAAACTAAACAAAAAAAGAATCGTGTAGAAAATGTGGCACTACTAAAAAGGATTCACTTTAATGCAGCTAACATAAATTTGTAAAACCTAAATATCGGTATAAAAATGTATCAAATAAACGTAGCATAAGCATAAAAAATTGTAGAATTTTGTATTGCGGCATAAAAATTATCATTCCACGCAAGGCTTGAAAAAGTTAAAAAGCTTTTTAAATAAAAATTACTTCGGTGGTTCGTCTTAAATCCCAGTGGTGTTGTGAATTTGATAATTTATTTTTGATCACGTAGGATTAATTTTCTTTGGGCCCATCAGGTCGTCCACTTGGTGCTTGTTTGTCTTATGTCCACCAGAGGTAATCTCACATGAGAAATGTTTGTACGTGTACTGGACCAATGTGTCATATGAAAACTCGAAATTGATTTAAAAAATATTTAAAACAATTATTGCATTATCGTGTTTTACGATTTTTTTAAGCTCAGATTGTGTAGGATATGATTTTTTAGACAATTTCATTTAAAGGGCATCTTTGAATCAGATGGTAGATAAGCCAAACAAGCCCTGTAGTGACAAGGTCACGTAGCGTGTGGGTGAAGATTCTTTTTCATTATAATTTTTAAGCACTTCTTGACATGCCCCTCGAGACATCTGACGTTCTTTTGTTTGTTTCAAAATTGGAGTATCTTTAATTCGTTTTTTTTTTTTGAGAAAAATCTAATTAGAAGATGAACGAATTTTCTTTTTATATTTTGATTCAAGTCTCACTCTAACTGTGACTGTTTTATTTTCAGCACTCCTGTTGAAATTGGCTAAATCTTTCGCTCAATGAGGTACCAACATTCAAAATATCCCTCGACCATGTGACGTCGCCCATGGTTATAGATGGCAATATTATTATTATTTTTTAAAAATAGATTTGTGAAGACGAATGCAATTCACCAACCTATTCTCCAATCTACTATATTCTACAGTCCAATATGTTACGCACGAAGCGCTTTTGAGGTGACTATAGTCAGGAAAAGGCGCTATAGAAAAATTGTACATTTCATTTCATTTCATATTCTGCCTGTTCAGAAACAGGTATTAATATCATCAATTTATAATTCATTATTGTTGTATTTTAATGAAATATTAATTAATGATTTCCCAATAACATCTGTTGAACCAGGGTCAAAGCTATGCTCAACTGAACCAGGCGGGGATCCAATCAACGTCATTCTATTCCAAATACACTAGAAAGATCAACCCATTTGCCCCCTCGGCCATAACACCGACATATTTGTTAGGCCTATCTACCATTTGATCCGAAAATGAACTTTCAATAAAATTGTCTCGAGAATCACATTCTACATAATCTGAGCTAAGAAAAAAATGTAAAACATGATAATGTGAGAGTTGTTTTATATATTTAAAAAACAATTTCCGGTTTTCATAAGACACATCCAGTACACATACAAACATTGCTCATGTGAAATTATCTCTCCGGAAGCTCCAGCTCCCATAGACCACGGCAGCAGATCCCGGAAAACATCTCTCCAGCATCATCAGCCGGCCGTGTAAGCCTAAAACCCTTATTGAAATTACCTCTGTGGGAGATAAGAAAATCAAGCACTAAACGGACGACATGTCTGCTTGTCCGTATATATTTGATAATAATCTCAAATATCTAATTATCTTTGCAACTAAGATTATTTCAGGAGCCTATCGAAATTATACCACCAGAGCTGGATGTCTCATCACCACGGTAATTCTTACCTACCGAATATCGTCAACGACGTTACCATGTTGAAAGCACCGGTTCCCATAGATCACCGAAGTTAAGCAACATCGGGCGCGGACAGTACTTGGATGGGTAACCGCTCAGGTACACCGCGTGTCGTTGGCATCTTGGACCGGTCCGTAGTCCGTAGTGGCAACACTTCGGACTCGTAAATGGAAGGTTGTGGATTCGGATCCCGGCGGAGCACAAAATATACCATTTATATTTCGAATGTGCTCTTCGCTGAGTTGAAAAATTCATAAACCTTTACCAAAGACCGGTCACTGAAAGGTTCATCCAACCTTACAACAACTGGGTCTTGCTTGAGAATTGGCGCTTTCTACAGCGACGACCAAGCTCGCAGAGGGCTCTTGAGGTGTGATACACACAAAAACAGCGCTCACCAAATAAATCATCCTAATATTATTATTTATTTATCGGTAATATGTAAATGAATACCTGTGAATCCAAGATGGCCGTAAGTGAACAGCTGATTAGCCTTCATACAAATATTACCGATATTCAGTAGGTAAGAATTACTGTGGTGTTCAGACTTCAAGTGGCTTAATGGAAACAATATTGGAAAAAAATAATCCATTTTTTTCTGGCATACAGTCAAATAGAGAACACTTAATTATTTGTTGGCAGAAAAAGTTTATTATTTTTAATTAGTTTCGGACGGAAGTTATTGTTTTCAGCGAGTACACAGGCTCCGGCTCACTTTTTAACTTTTCAGTTTATTTTTGTTTGTGTTGACTTTGACAAGCAGCTGAACAAATATAATTTTAATTATTAAAATCCCCATTTTGTGTTATAATTCTACCAAATTTTCCCTTGTGTTCACTTTAGAGTACTTTACGTGGTTTTTTGTCCGGTCGATAGCTCAGGTGGTAGAGTGCTTGCATTCCATGCCGAAAGCTCGGGTTCGAATCCCACCGAAGGTGTCAGAAATGATTTCCCGTTTCGGTGTTTATTTCAAACCCCAAAATAAAATACCGGCAAGGTTTACTCAGCCTTTACAAGAAATGAGTATCAGCACTCTCGAGAGCTGGGAAACCGCCACTTCAACTGAAGTGGTTGGCGTAAGGCCGACCCCCTTACCTGTAAAAATAAATAGGTTGAACTCGCCACATGCGACCCCTTCGGGGATAACGCGGCAAGAAGTTACACTATATGTGTAGCTTAGTTGCGTTTTTGAGTTGCGTTACGTGGTAATAAGGATATGGGCACAGTATCCGTGACTCGGGATATATGTAGTATCCATGTCTTGGTGAATGGTATCTGGGATTTGTTTTATAGTGTCCGAGACTTGGTATCCGTGCTTTGGGAAATGATATCCTTGAATTAGGATTTAGTATCCATGTCTTGTACATGGTATCCATGGTAATGTGCGCAGCCACATCTAGGCGTGATCACCTATTAGTGAACGGAGTACCACTCTCCATAGGAGGTAAGCTAATCCAGCCTTCTGATTCAGTGAGACTTCTAGGAGTCTTACTGGATCGGAATCTGACACTGGAGAGGCAAATAGATGCCACAATAGCTTCTTCTTTTTTTTCACCACGCCAAATTAAGGCTATTAGAAAGTGTTTACCGTCAGATGCAGTCAAGACCCTAGTGGGCGCGTTTGTGGTGTCTCGGATTGACTATAGTGGTCAGCCAAAGAAGCAGTTCAATCGCTTTCAATCTGTGTTAAATTCGGCAGCAAGACTCATATTCGGGATACCCAAATTAGCTCACATCACTCCGCTGTTAAAAACACTACATTGGCTTCGTTTTCCGGAGAGGGTGGTCTACCGTGTTTGTGTGATGGTATATAAAACCATCAATGGCTTGGCTCCACCTTATTTGACTGACATGATGTTGCCTGTTGAGATGGGTATAAGGAGGCAGACACTCAGATCCGCGGGCGATGAAGTAGTCAATTTGGTTCAGCCACGCAGTCAGATTCGAACGAATTTCGGGGACCGCGCTTTCCGTGTTGCGGGTCCGGTGGAGTGGAACAGACTGCCACCCGGAGTGAAGAACTCCGAATCTATGGATGTATTTCGCGGAGCACTCAAGACACACTTTTTTAGAAAGTCTTATCCATGATCGGAGAGGGCTTGAGGTGTGACACACACAAAAACGGCGCTCTCTTATCATTTGTAATTTAAAATAAATTAGCCTGATATTATTATTATTATTATCCAGGATGTGTTATATGGTATTCCTTGATTTATAGGTTGGTATGAGGCTGACCACCAATACTGTAAAAAATGTTTCACTTTGCCAATGCCACGTCTCTGTTTCAGGGATGGTCGGCAAAAATTGCAGGGTTTATGTTCATTTGAGATTTGGTTTTAATTTGTAAGTACCTACACATTCAGCATTTGTAAGCGTGAACTTACACGTGCCTGTTTGTGGGCACGCATTTGATATGAATTTTTTATGTTTATATGTGTTTACAACTAAATTTAAAGATCATAGATATATTGCCTACGTATTAGGCGCATGTGCCTGTATGGGATGCACGCCCCTGGTATCCAGGACTTGTTACATGGCAACCGAGTCTTGTTGTATGGTATCCACGATTTGGTTCATAGTATGCGGTATTTGTTATATGGTACCCGGGACTTGGGATATGATATCCGTGATTTGAGACAAGTATCCGTGACTTAGTAAATGGTAGCTGTGACTGGTTACTCAATATTCACTACAAATAGGAATGCGGTTCTTTCTCCAAAGTATTCTGGAAATTTCTTCAGCCATGATGTAATTCTGCATCCTCGAGTCCTTCTTAATCAAAGCAAACCTGTAGTAAGATGTAGGTGTTATTGTATACTCTTAATAAGTCCTGACGATCGCTGATTTTCGATTGCTGTGGAACTAAAATAATGGGATGTGCTTGTCATGCAAGAATGGTGAATGGTGAGTGATGATGTTTTGGATTTAAGGGAGGGACAATGCCAACCGTGGACTAATTGTCCGTTGAACTAATTTTGGAGGTCGAAATGTCAACATAGACTTTTCTAATTGAGCCGAAATTCAAATGAAGACCTTTTCTCTGCCTGAACAGATAAAACAGATTCTATTTCTGTAGCTTTTTGTACGTCTATGATTTTGCTACCATCACTGCTTCTTGACTGATAGGTTGGTACGAGGCTGACCACCCGTGCTGTAAAAATCGGTTCACTTTTGCCAATGCCACCCCGGTTCAGGGAACGGCGGCAGGAGTTGCAAGGTTTATGTCCATGTGAGGTTTTCTTTATTTGTATGCACACATGCAGAATGTGTAGGCGCGAGCCTACATGTGCCTGTCTGTGGGCATGCATTTCATATGAGCCTTAAATGCTACATATCCTTGCAGCTTAGATTATAGATTATAGACTGTACATAGTGAGTGAACTTTAGAACTTTCTAGCTAATGTAGATACAAAAATCTTCTTCTTTGTTTTGTTCTCAATCTAAATCTAAGCTGCAAATATATGTATCATTTGAGATTCATATTAAATGCATTCCCACAACAGACACGCAAAATTACGCGCTCACACATGCCGCATGTGGACCTACAGTATAAAAAACCCAATCTCAAATTAACATAAACCCTGCAACTCTTGCCGACCTTCCCTGAAACAGGGGTGACATTGGCAAAGTGAACCATTTTTTACAGTATGGGTGGTCAGCCTCATACCAACCTATAAGTCAAGGAATCCGTTCCTAACGTGAAAAAAAGGATTAAAGAAAAAATAAGACTCTTTGCAGATTTTTTTTGGATTTTTCCACAATTCACTACCCCCACTTCAATAAAAGTGGTTTAATTAAATAAAAAAATTGTCAATAGGAATGCAATTCACCAACCTATTTATCAAAGTTAAGGAATTTTATTGAAACTGAGGAATTAATTAAATCTAAGGGGTTGAAGTGAAATTGAGGAATATGGTGAAACAAAGGATTTTTTTTTGAAAATGAGGAATTTAGTGAAACTAAGGATTTTCAGTGAAATTGAGGAATTAAGTGAAACTACAGATTTTCAGAGAAATTGAGGAATTTAGTGAAACTAAGGATTTTCAGTGAAATTGAGGAATTTAGTGAACCTAAAGGCTTGTTCGCACAAGGCGACTATTTTAGTCGAGTACCTACCGAGTAATTTAGTGGTGGGCGGGGCCACAGAGTACGTAGGTTTATAGAGAGCGGTCTTAGAGCAAAAAAAATGTATCCAAGTAGTATTATTTTTATATAAAAACGATGGATAGCGCCAGTAACTACCCTACGTGTCTAGACAATACCAAATACTACTTGGTTACATTTTTTGTTGTTCTAAGACCGCTCTCTATAAACCTACATACTCTGTGGCCCCGCCGACCACTAAATTACTAAATAACTCGGTACTCGACCAAAATAGTCGACTAATTTTAGTGAAATTGAGGAATTAAGTGAAACTAAGGGATTTTAGTGAAATTAATTAATAAAATATTTGTGTAATAAGTGATTTATTGTATTATATTCTTTAAATTCAATTTAATAATCATTTTTATGCGTAAATATGTTATTAAAATTTATCATACATAATTTCTTAATTTCGATTGAAATCAAAACTCCGGTTGTTTCAAATAATGTAACTGTAAGCATTGCAAGCGTGAAGTCACGCCTGTTTGCCTCTGGATGTGCATAAGGTGTGAATCTCAAATGTTAATAAATCTTTTCAACTAAGATTAAACATTTGTAGATTATTTAAAAAAAAAAGGTATTTGAGTAAACTTTTTGTCATCGGGCCAGAAGTAATGAAACCTAGAAGAATAAAAAAATTTAAAAAAATCTTCACGAGTTGGTTTATTTCCTGGAGCGCTTTTGGTGCTATCACACCATTATCAAGAGAACCACATTGATTTATAAAATAATAATAATAATACAAGATTTTTATAGCGCCTTTTCATGACTCTTGGTCATCCCAAAGGCGCTTGTTCATATGAGCGCGCGAACAGGTGGGTCTTCAATCCCTTTCTAAAAGTGCTCTCCAGATCCATTTAGCGCAGGTCATCTGGGAGGCCGTTCCATATCGATGGAGCAGCCACCTTGAAGGCTCGATCTCCAAAAACGGTCTTCTTTTCCCTTCTTGGAAACTCTATCCGACTGCGACATGATGCTGCTGATCGCAGTGTTGCTGTTTTGCTGCTTGTGGTGGCTGGAGCTATCATATGTTTCAAAGTTCATGTTCAGGTTTGATGACACCGAAAGCGCTCGAGAAAAACCAACTCGTTTAGAAAATAAATGTTTTGATTTTTATATTCACCTCATTAATTTAATTTTTTTTTTTTAATGTCAATACACAAATCGTTAAACTTTTAAAATGTATAAGATTTGTTCCTAAATGAAATCACCGACAATTTGACATTGTACGAGTATTGATATAATATAGGTTTGAAAATAAAAATGTGTCGACTTTTACCATTAAAGTACAAAATTTTCAGTATTTAAAATGGCCATCTGCACACTTCATTCCAATCCAATCTAATCCAATCTAAAAATATTTAAAAATACAAATGGTAAAACATTGTTTTAATTCACTTTATTTTATTTGTTTATGCTCGAATATTTTCGCCGAATGAGGCATCTTCAAGAGCAGAAAGGTTACAAATATATTTTTATAAAATAATTTTCAAAACAATTTTCAAAACAATTTTTTTTCAAAAACAAAAGCAAAATTCATAGACGAAAATATTCGAGCATAAACAAATAAAATAAGTGAATTAAAACAATGTTTTACCATTTATATTTTTAAATATTTATAAAAATGGACTTTTACTGTGTTAACAGATCAACACTAAAAAATATTAATCCAATCTAAGTTGCAAAATATATGTAACATTACAGATTCACATTATATGCACTTTCACAAACAGACATGCACAAGTTCGCGCTTAAACATGCCGCATGTGGTCCTACAATATAAAAACCCGAATCTCACATGGACATACACCCTGCAACTCCTGTCAACCTTCCCTGACATTCAAATGATAAAAATCGTTAGATGATTCTCTTGAATAGACTGATGTATTTTTGATGGGTAGAACAGAAAAACAACTACTCTCACGGGAGCTAGGAAACCCCCACTTCAAGTTAGCTTGTTTAAATGAAACTGGCCCTCTTATCTGTGAAAATAAAAAGGTTTCTAAAAGATGATAATTACAAAAGATGAAACAACCTTGTGTATGACCAAACATTATTTTAGTATAGAATAGCTATGTGAACATCACAGAATTGTAAAAATAATATTTTTTTTTGTAATTTTTTATTGTTGTAATAAATCTTATTTCTATAGTACAATTTTTATATTTTGGAATTAAAATTTATAAAAAATACTTGGAGCAACATTTTTTCAGAATAAAATTGTCATATTCGGAGAAAAAATTGTGACGTCACTTGGCCGGTTTGCTAGGTACTTGTTGAATGGTCGCTGAGGGACTTAAACTCGAGTCCAACTATCACCGTCTTAGCGCTTTCTTTCATACAAAATAAAATATTAAATTAGAGACAGAACATATTATACGCATACTTCAATGCGATACTATGTAGGTGAAAGAGATGCTCAAGCGATACGAGCTTTATTTATTTCATCTGCTATTGGATGCCATTGCATGTACATATATATATTTGAGAGTGCTGTAAAAAAAAAATACCCTGATTATTTGGAATCCAATTGTTGTTTGCTGTGGACCAATACCTGTGACGTCACCCAGCTGAGGATTTTTTTAAAAATGTGTGAAGTACATTATTTTTGATAAATGCAACAAAAGGACAATGAAAATAAATAATACAATTTTGTGACAGTGAGAAAAGTATTATAACCGTAAATTCATTTTAAAAAATTGATTATTTTTCAATAAAAAATAAAAAAATTAAAGAAATTACAAACTTTGTTTTATTCCACTTTTATTGTTTTTGAGATAATCAATTTTTTAAAATGAATTTCCAGTGTTTCACAAAAATCTTTTCAAAATTCATAAATTCATATTTTTTTCTGTTAATTGATTTTTTTTTAATGTGAAGAGTTTGGATTTTTTGTTTTTCAAATGGTTGCATTATTATATTCAAAATATATAAGCAGTGTAGGACGTATTTATTTTTCATCAAAGTTTGTGATGAACAAAATCGTAATAAAATTAAATTGATTTATTTTTCCAAATACTACAAATTATGTTTTATTATGTACATATTTGACAGCAAAATTGTCCTTTTGTACAACAGATTATTTAGGCAAAATGCATTAAAATTTATTGACAATAAAATTACTTTACCAATTAACGTGCTATTTTTAAACAATTTTGAATAATAAATATGGAAATATATTAATTTAAACCAAAATCAATTTGATGGTAATGCTCTTACAAATAACAAATAACATGCTCATTTCAAATTCATTTTAGTTTAAACCTGGGCTCAATTTTCATATTTCCGGCATTATTAATCAAAATTATTGCAATATTTATTATAATAATTACAAAATCCATGTTTACATATCTAGAGGCATAAACATTTTAAAACATATTTTCATTCGATGTTTTTATTACATTTTGTTTTTTTTAATTATATTTAATTGAAAAAGAAATCGTCTTTTTTGTAATAAAAAAAATTATGAATTCTATTTTTCCTTTCAATCTTTTTATTGAAATGATTATTCCTTAAAATGTTTTCTTGAAATTTATACAAACTTTTTTTAAAGAATTGAATCAATGTGAATTATTTTCACAAATTTAAATATATTTTTTACAAGGTATTAAAATATTATTTTCAATAATTCTTAATCTAAATTGAATACACTAAAATCTCTTTTACATTATTCCAATAATATATTCAACATTTTTTTTTATTGATATTTAATTATCTATTTTCTATAATAACTAATTTTTGTAGACTATTAAAGTTGTATTTTAATCACATGTATAAAAATTCTTATAATACCTTCTAGGCAAATAACATAGTTATATAATGCATTATATAGTATAGCTAAATTTTGAGTATAAATATTAAGACATTTTAAAGTAAATATAAAATACTTAGAGGAATTGCTAATACCAGTTTTCGTACAAATACAACCGTGTACTGCCACACAGGAGCAGACAATTCCTGCCGCCGAGGAGTTGAAAGAGTGTCAAATGGCATTGGCTACCCCTAGTGGAGCGGCTATAGCGTTTTAGTGAACATCGCTTGAATGCATTCAGTGCTATTCACACACAGCAAATTCATGGCTTAACCACGAATCCATGGCTTAATATGGATCAAATAGGTACATATATCAGTTTTTAAAGAATGCAATCCAATATGTGATCAAGACAATGCAACGCAACTAACGCAACTAAACTACACATATAGTGTAACTTCTTGCCGCGTTATCCCCGAAGGAGTCGCATGTGGCAAGTTGAACCTATTTATTTTTACAGGTAAGGGGGCCGGCCTAACGCCAACCACTTCAGTTGAAGTGGGGGTTTCCCAGCTCCCGAGGGGGCTGGTACTTATTTCTTGTGAAGGCTGAGTAAACCTTGCCGGTATTTTATTATGGGGTTTGAAATTAACACCGAAATTGGAAATCATTTCTGACACCCTCCTCGGTGGGATTCGAACCCGAGCTCACGGGGTAGAATGCAAGCACTCTACCAACTGAGCTATCGACCGGACAATGAATTACAAGATATAAGACAGTTCTTTCTCTCTGGTATGTAGTAATTACTATAAGTAAGAAACAGTGTTATTCAGAATCAGTCCTACTCTTAGCATTCAGTGACTTACTTGAGTAAAACTCTAAATTCAATAAAAATAAAAACAAAATGCATAAAATTATACTTCAGGACAATCACATCAATTTGCGTATTTTTTTGTTACAAAGATAAATTTGCATTTCAGATTCATATTTATTGTACGTTTACAATCTACACACGTAAGTTCACGCTTACACATGCGTCACGAGAAGTTACAAATTGAAAACCTAAAGCCAAATGAATACAAACCCTGTAACTCTTACCTCCGTGAAACAGGAGTGACATTGGTACAAATGAAATATTTTATACAGCATAGTTGGTCAGCCTCATACCAACCAACAAGAATTCAAGAAAAAAATATTAGAAATGCCTGTTTTTGGTCAGGCAAAAATAGGTGAACGAATTGAATTCGTTTTCACGAATTTATTTATTATTTAAGATTAAGTTTAAGTAGGCGAGTCTGAATAGCACTGATAGAAAATAAGTAAAAAAAAAGTTTTATGGAAGATACGTCTCCGATATTTTCCGGACAATTGGACACTCGGCGAAAGTAAGACAGATCACCCACTTCGTCGGGACTTTTGGTACACATCTGTAGTCGCTTTCAGCATCTGAAAAGATAAAGAGGACGTGTCTTAGTGGCGGTGAAAGAAAACACGAAAACTTCGTCTGGGAAATGTAACACAAAACAAGATTGATCTGAGAGCTAAGAGAATAAGACAGAGCTTCTACAACTACATCTCACACAAAGAGAAATTGTATTTTTAATTTCTTGATTCGTCAAAATATGTTGTGTGGAAAGTTAACCTAAATTTTGGTCCTTCGAACCGGATAGCTACGCTACATTATGGTCCTTCGAACTGGATACTTACGTTTATGTCTTAATTATTATTAATATTTGTTTCAAAATAAGTACCTACTATTCTGTCCGAAATTTTAAATATCAAGTGAAAAGGTTGCGGTAGGAGCTAATAAACCAATTTTACTGGAAAGTGAACAATGTTTTATGAAGAAAATAGTACATAATTATTTTTGTTTTTTATTAACTATTTTGATAAAAAAATATTTAATTGCATAAAGATGTTTTGTATGTTCAAACGGGGAGAAGGAAGACCATAGCTGAGATGGCTGGATGAGGTTCAGGGGACTGCAGAGAATACGTGGTGAAAATGGTCTGAACAAAGAGAAGACTTGAAGAAAATCAGAAAAGTACACGAGTCTACAGCATGCGTAAAACTCAACTCGATTGTGTAAATAGAGAAAATATGAAATAAATGATGAACGAGGGGGCTGATACTCATTTCTTGTGAAGGCTGAGTAAACCTTGCCGGTATTTTATTTTGGATTTTGAAAAAAACACCGGAACGGGAAATCATTTTTGACACCTTCGATGAGGTTCGAACCCGGGTTCACGGAATGGAATGCAAGCAATCTACTAACTGAGCTATTGACCAGACAATGAAGCAAGTTTTTGCTTCGGTATCCCTGACGAGGCTGACCACCCATACCTACTGTAATAATGTTTCACTTTGCCAATGTCACCCCTGTTGCAGGGAAGGTCGGCAAGAGTTGTAGGGCTTATGTTAATTTGAGATTGAGTTTTTATATTGTAGTTGCACATGCGGCACGTGTTAGCGTGAACTTATACGTGTCTGCTTGTGGGAATGCATTTAATATGAATCTCAAATGATGTATATCTTTGAAACTTATATTTAGATTTTAAATTCAGACCCCTAGAGGGCACATTTTTTAATTTACGCAATTGATGCGAATTTTGCGCAATGGTACCCATATACTAGGAGAACAGGCCAACCTAATTTAACCTTTCCCTTTTCAATCCAATATCAATCGCCCTTTCCTCTCAGTGTCTCAAAACAGCAACAAGCAATGCCACACACACCACAGCACTGCGCAGCTAACGACGCTGCAACCAGACATGGACAACTGCCACATCACCAACACCTCTGCGGCACTATAACAAGTGTCATAGACCCTAAGAGTTTCTCGAATCTAAGGAGTCTCCCGCATAGGCTTTTTAAAAAAAATATATAAATATAGGAATGTCTAAAAAAAAAACAGAAAAGATAATAAAGTTGTCGAAACGAGGGGGATCCTAAAACATTTGAGAAGCGATTGATCTAAGCATTTCAGAAGGAGAAATAAGATAAGCTGTAATTCGTTTACTAATCCATTACCGAAATCTCTTGCCATTATTCCAAAATACGAGTGACATGTAGGGAGTCTGTTGATACTGAAGATTAAAAGATATGTACAGTATAATCTTTGTTTAATTATAAAATTATGAGTGGTCAGCCTCATACCAACCTATAAATCAAAGAAAAATCGCAGCTGTAATTTAACACACAAAACCTTAAGAGCACTCTTTTTTAGAATTATTTGTTAACTATAAACTCATGGTTGAAAAAGACATTTCGTAAACTGAATTAATAATAATAATATTAGGATGATTTATTTGGTGAGCGCTGTTTTTGTGTGTATCACACCTCAAGAGCCCTCTGCGAGCTTGGTCGTCGCTGTAGAAAGCGCCAATTCTTAAGCAAGACCCAGTTGTTGTAAGGTTTGATGGACCTTTCAGTGACCGGTCTTTGGTAAAGGTTTATGAATTTTTCAACTCAGCGAAGAGCACATTCGAAATGTAAATGGTACCTATATTTTGTGCTCCGCCGGGATCCGAATCCACAACCTTCCAGTTACGAGTCCGAAGTGTTGCCACTGGGCTACGGACCGGTCCAAGATGCCAACAACACGCGGTGTACCTGAGCGGTAACCCATCCAAGTACTATCCGCGCCCAATGTTGCTTAACTTCGGTGATCTATGGGAACCGGTGCTTTCAACATGGTAACGTCGTTTATTCTTTCTTATACTATTATGGCTTGTTGCACCAGCCTTCAATCAATATTTGATTGACACATCAAATTTTATTGCTTAATTCTGGTAATGACCTCGGATAAATATTTCTCGTAAGTGGGTTATAATAAATATATGATGAAATTTGAACCGAAAAGATGATGCACATTATAAGCAACCAAATTTGTGGTTTGTGGGCAGAAATCACACTTAATTTTTATTTTCGTCTGGTTGGAGTTTGGTGCAACAGGCCCTTAATTTAATAAAAAACGTGTACTCAAATAAATTAATTTTAAAAAATCAATAAACATTTCAAATAAATACATATGAACATACTCTAGTGCGATTATAGGTTAGCTTTGCTTGTGACTTTTACAAGGGTAGCATGTTATTAAGTTGACTCAGGGGCAGAAAAAGGTTTTGATTGGATTGTTATGCCGAGGGTGACATCTTCCTGAAAAGACTCCGCAAGGGCTTGAACCTGCTCCTTCACTTTCATTTCCCAAGACTAATCTAATCTTAGTTGCAAAGATGTGTAACGTTGGGGATTCACATTATAGCAGACTGGTATAAGTTCGAGCTTGCACATGCCGCATGTGAGCCTAAAACATCTAATCTAAATCTGAATTGTAAAGATATGTATCATTTGAGATTCATATTAAATGCATTCCCACAAGCAGACACGCATAATTTTGCGCTCACACATGCCGCATGTGGACCTACAACATAAAAAAATTCTCAAATGTGCATACACCCTGCAACTCTTGCCGACATTCCGTGAAACATTGGGGACATTGGCAAAGTGAACCATTTTCTACAGCATCGATGGTCAGCCTCATATCAACCTAAAAGTCAAAGTTTTTTTTTACATTCTATAAGACTGTGCTCCGTTTAAAAAAAAAATTTTTTTATGAGAATTGTCTGTTGATAGCTGAACTGTGGTTACTATAAACTAAATTAAATTATTGTAACTAAAAGATTTCAGAATAGGTTTCAACGAGAATCTGCAGGTCTCACATTAAAAATATTACTGGAATAGTTAACGCAATATTCACACACAGCAAATCCATGGCTCAACCGCTACCTAACGTGAATTTTTCGAACAAAAAAACGATGTTTTATGGATCACCTATGGATCAAATGTGTTTTGAATAAATAATCTGGTTAGTGTCCAGTCTGAGAATAAAAGAAAATCGTATTTGAAATGGTTACAAATATTTATCAGATTGTACCGAGCATTTTACGTCGTTTCACTAAAGATTTAAACTCATAGGGAATTCCCATGCAGTATTTTGGCATCTCTAAAGCAGCGTAGGGAATTCCGAATGTGCCAGGAACCATTCCCTAGTTGCGGATGTCACATGATCTGACAGTTACAGTGCAGACAATGTAATAATAATGAAAAGTGGACAAGAAGAGCATTTCAGGGAGATGTACATCATACTCGTATATTATGACTCTTTTTTTTTTTTTTTTTAAGAAATCCTGTGCGGGAGACTCCCTAGATTCTAAAGACTCTAGGGGTCTATGACACTTGTTGTAGTGCCGCAGAGGTGTACGAGCTTGGTCTTCGCTACAAAGCGCCAATACTCAAGCAAGACCCAGTTGCTGTAAGGCTGGATGGACCTTTGGTGACCGATCGTTGGTAAAGGTTTATGAATTTTTCAACCCAGCGAAGAGCAAATTTGAAAATATAAATGGTATATTTTTTGTGCTCCGCCGGGGTTCGAACCCACAACCTTCCCATTCAGAGTCCGCAGTGTTACCACTGAGCTACGGACCGGTACAATGAAATGAAAGGATGAAATGAAAGAAGTAAGTATGTAAGGAACAATAAAAGGGCGGTTGATCTGCAATGCTGGCGGGTAAAAGGCTAAGGCTTTTAAAATTTTACTTCTCATTTTTATAAATGTTGCGTATTTTTAATTTTACTGTTTTCCTTAGTTATTGTTTGTTTTATAATATAGTTAACTGTAACTTATTACTTGTATTCCTTGACTTATATGTTTGTATGAGGCTGAACATCCATTCCGTAAATAATGGCTCACTTTGCCAAAGTCACCCCTGTTTCAGGGAAGGTTGGCAAGAGTTTGATTTGTTTTTTTTTATATTGTAAGTCCACATGCGGCATGTTTGAGCGCGAGCTTATACGTGTCTGCTTGTGACAATGCATAAAATGTGAATCCTTAATGTGATATATCTTTGCAACTTAGATTAGATTCACACTCGTAGTGTACACTTTTCCTAGACATACGCTTTTGTATTTAATGCATTTTGGGAATTACAGATCCTGTAATAAGCTACAAATATGGTGCAACTTTTTACAGGTTGTCCCATAAAAGATAGTATATAGTGCGCGGAACCTATTCAGTTTTACAGATAGGGAGGTCGGTTTTACGTCCACTATTTTTTTGACGTGGGGTAGCTTCTACTCCCGAAGGGATCATTAAGCATTTATTGTGTAACATGAGTAACCCTTGCCGGTATTTTAATATTGAGCTTGAAATAAGCACCGAAACGGGAAATAATTTGAGTACCCGTAGTACGAGTTTTTCCCAATACTATATAATACAAATTTGTTTTAAATGGGTAAATATAGCTTCAAATATAAATTTAATTCTTAGATAAAGATAATGAGAGTGTAGTGTATATATAAAAAAAAAATGTATGTATAATTATTATTTTGTAAAATATTTTGTAAAAATATTAGGTAATAACTATATACCTAATACTATTATAAACAAGTTTCGAAACTTTTTTTGCCAGAGGTGCTTTTCAAGTTCACATACATTTATTTCGAATACTCAATACTTCGAGTATTGTGAAAAAACTCGTACTACGGGTACTGATATCTTTTGTCGGGATCGATTGCTAGCCTTCTGGCACTAAAGGCAAGCGCTCGATTAACTAATCTATTGACCGGACTGAAAAATTTAGGATGTATCGTTTTTTGGTTTAGTTTTACATCCAGACATTCTGCTATATTGAAGTACATGGAGGAGTAGGGATGGGAATGCCAACGCACGTGTCTGGGGAATAGGAGGGATCTGGTCCCAGTTCCAGAAAGAGCAGAACCAAAAGGCACGCCCCCCATACAACCCGTGAGCCGGGCAGTCAGAACTAACGGAAAATCGAATTCAGACAACTGACACACGTACATTCCAAGTATGCTCAAACCCTCCTCGTACCCGTCCTGTATGTATGTGTCAGAAGGACCCACAGCACATGGACGCTCATGCAAAGCTATATATTTTCTCAAGTGGCAAAAGGCCTTCCCGTGAAGTGAAAGCAACGGCACGACAAAACAAGAACCTCTAGGTCAGAGGCGTGCCCATGACTCTAAAAGTAAATGGTTCGATGTTACTGAAGCTGATAGCATACCTCGGGTGGCACTCCTTGTGGGATTGATATAAATCTAAGTTGCAAACATATGTATCATTTGAGATTCATATTAAATGCATTTCAACAAGCAGACACGCATAATTTCGCGCTTACACATGCCGCATGTGGATCTACAATATAAAACACTAAATCTCAAATGAGCATAAGCCCTGCAACTCTTGCTGACCTTCCCTGAAACAGGGGTGACATTGGCAAAGTGAACCATTTTTACAGCATGGGTGGTCAGCCACATACCAACCTATAAGTCAAGGAACATACAAACAAATTACATTTTGACATTAAATTAAATTTGACAACAAATTAATAACAAATGACCTACAATATAAAAACCCAATCTCAAATGAACATAAGCCCTGCAACTCTTGCCGACCTTCCCTGAAACAGGGGTGACATTGGCAAAGTGAACCATTTTTTACAGTATGGTAATATGGATATAATAATAATATTTTGACAATATTTTTAGTGCCAATTTGTGAGTTCACCGCAAGGGCACTGCAGAGATATATTCAGACTAGGCCTGAAAATATAAGTTTCCGACTTTTCAATGAGATAATATGAGATGAGAGACATAACTTAAATGCGGTTCTTATTTCGTTATATTTTTTACGTATAAAAAGCACAGTAAACGCCAATTTGCATCAAAATGTATGGCGGAGGTGAGGGGGTAGTGTAAGCTTCGTAAAAAAATACTCTATTGATTATTGTACGAAGATCTAATAAGTGTTTCTTACCTCTTCAATTACATTTTTCTTTTCACCTTGAACTATTATATCTAATCTAATCAAATCTTATCTAAGTTGCAAAGATATGTTACATTGGAGATTCATATTACATGCATTCCCACAACCAGACACGTACAAGCTCGCAATTGCACATGCCTCATATGAACCTACAACATAAAAAAACAAATCTCCAATGGACAAACACCCTGCAACTCTTGCCGTCCTTCCCTGAGACAGGGGTGACATTGGCAAAGTGAACCATTTTTACAGCATGGGTGGTCAGCCGCATACCAACCTATAAGTCAAGGAACAAACACGACAAATTACATTTTATACATCACTAAATAATAATATTTATGGACAACAAACAGAAAACAATTTCCAATTTAATAAACCCTAGCCGCCAACATTACAGATCAACCGCCATTTCTTTCAGTCCTTACATTCTTCTTTTATTTCCTCCAGAGTCATAACCTTATAGTTAGTGGATTTTTTTTAGTGGGCATTCAAATGTACAGGCTTGGCAAACAAACCAATATATTGTCTATTGGGTAATAAGCTCGACTGTGAGCTCCTGTTTCTTTCACCTGAGGCAGTTGAGATGGGTCAGAAACTGCTTGACATCCGAAGCTGCTAAGGTTCTCATTGCGTCTTTCGTTGTGTCGAGACTGGACTATTGCAATGGTCTGTTCTGGGGTCTTCCAAGGTTTCAGCAGTCTAGACTGCAGTCTGTCTTTAATGCTGCAGCCAAATTACTTTTGGGGGACGAAAAACTGACCGTGTCTCTCCTCTGTTTCCTTCATTGGCTGCGGGTGCCAGAGAGGATTGAGTACAAAATATGTGTTTCTGTTTTTAACGCCCTCAGAGGAGTTGCCCCATCGTGCTTGTGTGAATTGTGCAGAGTCGGCCAGATAGGTAGAAAACGACGCACTCTTCGTTTAGCACAGAGTGACGCCGTAAGCAGGCTTCTACTGCCACTTCGACGGAACAGAACCGGTTTCGGAGACAGGGCTTTTAGTTCGGCTGGTCCATCCTGCTGGAACAGTCTACCTCTGGAGTTGAGAACAGAGACCAGTGTTGGCAGTTTCAGGAAGTTGCTTAAGACACATTTGTTTAACAGAAGCTTCAACACATAAAAGCGCCCTTGGGGTGGCTAGTGCCCCTAAACGGCGCCATATAAAAAAATGACATTTATTATTATTATGATTGTATTTTATAAAAATACATCTTTGAACTATAAATTTTTTTTTAGGGTTTCTCGGTTCACACAGTGGAAGTCCATTGTATTTCTAAAAATTGGATTGACAAAACACAGTTTTAATTCACTTTTTATTATGTTTTTCGCTCACACGTTTTCGCTTAATAAGGCATATTCAATATCATAAATTTTGAATCTTATATTATCATAAAATTTTGTCTACGAATTTTAATTTCAAAATTAATATATAAAATCAAAAATCTGTAGCAATTATGCTCCTTAAGATGCCTTATTAGGCGAAAACGTTTGAGCGGAAAAAAAGTGAATTAAAACTGTGTTTTGTCAATCCATTTTCTAGAAAAACATCTTTGGACGCTTACCCTTGAAATGTTAGGGACCATTAAATTTAAGTTTGTTTCTAAGAAGGCTTTTGACGTCACAATTGTCAAAACATATAAGTAAGTCGGTGCTAATGGGTCCTGTAAGCGCCAAAGATAAAAGGCTTACAGGGGACGTTAATGTTTTTGAGTCGTTAATGAAACAAGGATTACTTCTTTTTCTTTTTCTGAATGGTGAATTCCGGCGGAGAGCAGAGGCGCCAGTGTCAATTAGACAAACAAGAATTTGAAAAGCAGGAAAAGCTAGACTTCTGTGCCTATCTATATCTATAAATAATCTTAGTTGTAAAGATGTATTGGCATTTAAGGCTTTTATTAACTGCACGCCCATAGGCAGGCACGTGTAATTTCACGCTTATACATGCTGCATGAGTAGGTACATAAAAAATAGGATACAAACCTCAAATTAACATTATATATTTGTTTATGTGAAATAAATTCGTAAAACATTTTTTCCTTAAATCTATTACATTGTTGATTAAATTGTTGTTACGCTATATCTTACCAACAACAGACTATAGCTCTTGTGTATGCTGAGGGGGTATATATAACATATTTCTCCATAATCTATATTTTACGTTATACGTACCTCACAAAAAAAATATTGTTGCTGAGGGGGTATGTATAACAAATTTCTGAGTTTTCCTTAAACAGGAGTGGCCTTGGAAACGTGAATCAAATTTTACAGTATGAAAAGACAGTCCGCCTCATATGTACCAACTGATGTATAAGTCAAGGAAAAAAATTAACATATCGCAATCATAACTAAGTTTCAAATAGTCTTACTTCTTGGCACGTTTTCCAAAAGGGGTTGCATGTGGCGAGTGTAACCTATTTTTTATACAGGTAAGGAAGGCGGCTGGCCTTACGCCAGCTAATTCAGATTAAGTGGAAGTTTCCCAGCTCTCGAGGGGCTAGTACTCATTTATTATGAAAACTAAGCAAGCCTTGCCTGTATTTAATTTTGGGTTTGAAAGAAACACTAAAACGGAAATCATTTCTGACAATCTTGGTCGGATTAGAACCCGAGATCTCGGCATGGAATGCAAGCACTCTACCAACTGAGCTATTGACCTGAAAACGTATAACTGTATAAAATAAAAAATATGATGTGAAAAACAATGATTATAAAATATTTATTTCTTTGTATATAATTTGTGTTTCTACATATATAAGTTTTAATACTTTTTTTAAAACATAAGCTGTCAGAATTACGATAGTTTGAAATTAAAAAAAGAAGTAGACGAAAAAGAAGTAGTTCCTTGACTTATAGGTTGGTTTGAGGCTGACCCCCCATACTGTAAAAAATGGTTAACTTTGCCAATGTCACCCCTGTGTTAGGGAAGGTCGGAAAAAGTTGTAGGGCTTTAGTTCATTTGAGGTTTGGATTTTATTTGTAAGTGCACATTCAGCATTTGTAAGCTTGAACTACACGTGTATGTTTGTGGGCATGCATCTGAGAGCTTAAAATGAATATATTCTTGCAACTTAGATTATAGATAGTAGAAAGAAAATGGCAGAAAACAAAAATGGAAAACTTGACAGAGAAAAAAATGATGAAAGAGGTGAAGTGTTATTTTCATTGTATTTCAATAATAAAAATAGGGCAGTGCCTCTAGTATAAAGTAAAGCGTAAACTCACTTAAATTGCTTAAATCGAAAACATGTATAAAAACTAAATCACTCTCTAGGAATGCCATCGTATATTCCATACATTTTTCATTTACGCAATCGAAGTGAGGTTTACTCTATGTTTTATACTCGCGGTACAGAACTCGGAAACTACAAAAAACACGTTTGTTAACAATGAAGCCATTGAATTTTTTATATCGGAAAACGGAAAAAGCACACAATGGGAAGTTAAAGAAAAACTTGAAGTATTTTCCACCTGACGTTTTGTGTGGGTCAGGTTTTAGCGGTAATTTGATTTTATTTTTCCCCACCTGCTAGTATTTTCAATATTTAATTTGTCCAGTCGACAGCTCAGTTGGTAGAGTGCTTGCATTCCGTGCCGAGAGCTCGGGTTCGAATCCAATTTGGAAATGATTTCCCGTTTCGGTGTTTATTTAAAAAACAAACACCGGCAAGGTGTACTCGGTTTTCTAAAGAAATGAGTGCCAGCCCCCTCAGGAGCCGGGAAATCCCCACTTTAACTGAAGTGATTGGCGTAAGGCCGGCCTCTATCTAAGGTGCAAAGATATATTACAGTTAAGATTAATTTTCATAAGCAGACACGTATAAGTTCACGCTTAAACATGCCGAATGTGAACCTACAATTTAAAACCAAATCACAAATGAACATAAGCCCTGCAACACTTGCCGACTTTCCCTGAAACAGGGGTGACATTTACCTCAAGAGTACTCTACAAACTTGGTCGTCGCTGTAGAAAAGGCCAATTATCAAGTATGACCCGTCTTTGGTAGAGGCATATGAATTTTTCAACCCTACGAAGAGCATGAAAATATAAATGGAATATTTTTTGTGCTCCGCCAAGATTCGAATCCACAACTTTACATCAACGAGTCTGCAGCGCTAGCCACTCGGTTAAGGACCGGTCAAAGCATAATGTTTAATTACCCTAATGCCTAATTTATCAACGCCCTTTCAGTGATTTCAGAAGCGACTTCAAAGGCACATGTGGGTTTCAGTTCGTGAAAAGGTGCGGTTTCAGTGCTCCGCGAGTTCTTTGTGTTGGCGTTGACATGGAGACAGAATAACTGGAGGTCTGTGAGTGGCTGTCGACACAAAGAAAGTGCTTTCATTGCTTCAGCAAACATGCGGTGTCAATTAAAACCATTTTAATTAGAAAATTTGAGCGCAGAGGCGTTTAATATGAGCCAAAAGAGGCGACTAAGGCAAAGTATTTTCAACGTTAGCATAGCAACTGTAAAGGACGCACTTATGTCGATCTTGTGAGTATTTTTTTTTTATAATTTTAAAGTCACATGTGCTGACGTTGAAAATATCGGACGTTAGCGTTGCAGTATGCATTGCAATTATAAAAATTAGACGCATTGTTATAAATGAAAGTAGGAAACTATTTTGAATAAAAAATATACTTATGTTTACTTAAAATTGAAAAATAAATACAAAAACTACATGAAACTCGTTTTCTTTTACATGCTTTTTTTCCCACCTGAGTAAATAATTTTAATCTATAATCTAAGTTGCAAAGATACATGAACATTTAAAAGTCATTTTAAATGCATGACCACTAACAAACACGTGTATGCTCTTGCTTACGAATACTGCACGTGTACTTGCAAATTAAAATCAAAGCCTCGAATGAACAAACACTCTGCAAACTTTCCAGACTTTTTCTGAAACAGGTGTGACGTTGGCAATGTGATCCATTTTTTACAGTATCTGTATCAGATATATCATACAGTATCAGGTCAGCCTCATAGAAATCTATAATTCAAAGAGTACAGAAAATAAATAACATTAATGTGTACAAAACAACAAAACCTTAAAAATAAATCTATACGAAAAAAAGTCAATTTTTAATCCGATTTTAACATAATAAATTTTTTGGAATAAAAAAAACCGTATGTTACTGACCGTGGAAAGAGTAGAACGATTTTCTTTGTAGAAGACACACGCCTCCTGAAGACGTCGTATATGGCTCTGACGAAACGTAGAGAAAATCGTTCTTCTCTTTCCACGGTCAGTAACATCCGTTTTTTTCATTCCAAAAAATGTCTCACGACCGCAATCATAATTTAATAATAAATTTTAACTGTGTAGTTATAATTATTGTGAAAGTGAGCCGCAACGCAAAACGCAACGCAACTTAGCTATACATATAGTGTAACTTTTTGCCGCGTTATCCCCGAAAGGGTCGCATGTGACGAGTTGAACCTATTTATTTTTACAGGTAAGGGGGCCGGCCTTACGCCAACCACTTCAGTTGAAGTGGAGGTTTCCCAGCTCCCGAGAGTGCTGGTACTCATTTCTTGTGAAGGCTGAGTAAACCTTGCCGGTATTTTGTTTTGGGGTTTGAAATAAACACCGAAACGGGAAATCATTTCTGACACCCTTGGTGGGATTCGAACTCGAGCTCTCGGCATGGAATGCAAGCACTCTACCACCTGAGCTATCGACCGGACTGAACCATTTTTTACAATCAATGAAATTACGTTTTTTTATTCACGATGAATTTTCTTGTGAATGGTAGTTTAATTCCACACGTAGATAGACACATTCGTAGAGTATAACACATATATGAAGAGGAGAGCAAGTCTGGCAGTAAAGTTTTCCCTTTCTCGCTCTTCTCGCTCTTCTCCATTGATCTCTCTTTCTGTAACAGTTCAAACAATCATGCCACATCAGCGTGAGTGCTGCTGCGTCAGCGATATTCAAACTAACTAGATAACTTGCTGACGGACTAAATGTGTAATAATAATAATATTAGGATGATTTATTTGGTGAGCGCTGTTTTTGTGTGTATCACACCTCAAGAGCCCCTTGCGAGCTTCGTCGTCGCTGTAGAAAGCGCCAATTCTTTAGCATGATCCAGTTGCTGTAAGGCTGGATGGACCTTTAGTGACCGGTCTTTGGTAAAGGATATTAATTTTTCACCCAGCGAAGAGCATATTTGAAAATTTCAATGGTAATTTTTTTGTGCTCAGCCGGGATTCGATCCCACTTACTTCCATTTAAGAAGTGTTAACCACTAGACTACGGACCGGTCAAACCACTAAGGATAGTTTAGAACACAATTTTATTTTATTGCGCTGTCACTTTGACATGGCCTAATTTTGTTTTTTTGAGGCAGTTGTTGTGTCGACTTGTCATAGCACTGCTGCCAACCCTCACTGTCAATGATATTATGTCAATCGTTGTCATTATTTTATACCAACCTCGTACGAACGCAAGCCATAAACCATTCGTGAACGCTTATCTTTTTGCTATCTATTTTCCTCACACATGCATACTTTTGATATATCCATCCTCTTTCCACGCGATAATCGCAAAAGTGACAATGAAATCTCAACTGCTTTTCAAGGTCATAAAAGTTTTGCTTAGCAGCCATTATTTTGAATCGAAGTTTTAGGCTTAGATACGAATTCTTTTTTTTTCTACTTTCTTATTCTTTAGGATTTTTTTATGCTTAAACTCTCAGTAATACCGCTTCTTGTCCTAAGTTATTCAGCGTCGAGGGGCGAGCAAGTTTTTAAGTTTGACCCTCAAGTAAGGGCGTACTTAAGGTGTACTTACGTAAGCAGGGATATGTG